>VNJZ01000027.1:0-48624 GCA_008042795.1 Drosophila asahinai | reverse complement strand
AAATTTTCGAAAATGTCAGAAACAAATTTATTATCGATTTATTGCTCATATATCGCAACGTTTAAACATCGATTTATATATCGCCCTTCACGTTAAATATCGATATTTTTTGCCATCCCTGCTACATCATTTTTTTTTATATTCAGGGGGGCCTCAGTAATCGCTGTGGATTTAAAATCCCTTTAAATTATGCCCACATGTAGGCTACAAATTTTGTTGCCTAACAAAGAATCAAATTTACCTTGAAAGTTGAAACCTTACGTTTTTCATTGCGTTCTTTCCGGAACCTTAATACCGAATCACCATTCCTTTTTTAAGTTCCCATTTTTTTCTGCGCCATTTCTGGCCACGAAATATGTTACCTCAAAGTTAACCGCACGAAGGAAGTTACATTAAGAGCCATAAAAATGTGTATACCACAAATCGCTCTAGATCACTCAATAAAGCCTAAAAGCAGGCAACGAAAAACAATTTAAAGACACATCGACAACTTTAATGGCTCAAAGGGGCAAAGGCCAAATCATAGAGAGCAGAGAACGGGGAAGGGGGAGGAAGATGGACAGACAGAGAGACTGGCGCACATGTGTTGCCAAACGCAGCTACCAAGTTGGGATATCTGCCGACGAGCTCCACAAAACTCATACACTCCAGTTTAAGGGGCAAGATTAGGAATGGGAAATAAGGGTTGGGGTTGGGTTGGTAGATTGGGAGGAAAAAACGTCGGTGTGGACGGTCGCGTCGCACGAGTAAGTTGTCAAAAACAGCGGCGGCGGCGAGCGACAGCGGCAAACCCAAAGCGCCAAAAAATGTTGCCCCAACTATCAAAGTGAAACTTTTCTGCAAAAGAGTATGGGAACACAAGGGTGGCGGCAAGTAGGGGGCTAAGCGGGGCGAAATGTTATAATGTAGATTATACATACACACTTGTACACCACAAAAAATAGGACAAATTTGCTGGTAAAACTTGAATGAAAGGCTTAAGTTAGGTATAGTTGTTTTACGAGATTGTTAATCAGTTTTCTGTGGTTAATCATGCTTTCTTGTAACTAGAAGCGATACCATAATTCTGAATTAAAAGCTAGTATAGCTTCCGCAGCAATTGTTAAAGATTTTATTATAATGGCACCTAGAAGTTTGCACTAAAGTAAATCTTTGCTCCTTTAATGTAGCCTCTCATATTTTGTAGCTTTCCTACAGTGCTACTAGCAAGGGAACCACCAGTACCTACTCATTTTACTAACCCTAAACAATGTATTAGTTTATTTAAAATATTAAAGTATCTATTAAGGATTATTTATTATATATACGTTTTATTAAGAATACTCACAACATTTCTAAACACAATTGTTATGACTCGGACTCTCGGAAGCATCAGATTCATGGTCCAGCACACTACCCATCGCTCCACGGATGCAAAACAACATATAATAGTGTCCGTAAAGAAAGTTCCAATCGACACCTCCAGTACTGAAGGGTTATTTTACTTACTTCCTTGCACATAAGTACAATCAATGTTGTAAAAGCATCAAAGTAGCGTTAAATCCACAAATACCCATAGTAGTATGAACATCCTACACTTAAACTATTTCTTTCTCTGTAAAGAAATCGCTGGCAGGAAAAACGAACAAACTTGTGTGAATGTGCAGAGGGCAGAGCATGGGGCTGAGGAGCAGAGCGAGCGGTAGATGAAAGAATAAAACTCGCAACTAAACTTTAGATACATTTATTTCAAATGTAGTCACGGCAACCAACCAGTAGTCAGCAGAATCAGCTCAGCTGCGCCTCTAACACTTCAAAAAGGGGACCTACAACAAAAAACGAATACAAACGCTTTTTGCGCGACGCGATGTTGCCAATTAAAATGGAAATAAAAAGTGTGTGTAGGGATTAGTCAGCGAAATGTGCGGTAAATATGGTTCACTTAAGCCCTTGACTGTTATTTTTGCAACTGAAGCTTAGCTACTGAAAAGAGAATTTGCTTAAATAAAATCAGGTTAAACGGGAGGTAAAAAGTCTCGCCTATTAACCCATTTCAGATGGCTTTATTATAACCAATTAGTAAACTTTTTGGCAAATGTTTTCAGCATTAAACAATAAAAGTGGTGAGCTCAATTACCATTTATTTATAAAGTATGTAATGATGTGACAGCAGTTGCAGTTTAACAAGTGAATTCACGAAATATTCGAACGAGGGGGATTCCCAATTAAAGGAGAGTCTCAGTGCTTGCCCAACTGTAGGCAGACAAGCGACAACGTCAAAAAGTGGAACCAGCAATTGTTGTTGTCCCACCGCAGAACTTTTCTCTCGCTCGTCACTGGCTTTTCCCGGGGATGCATAAAAAAAAAAAAGAAACCAAGGGTTTTTGTTGCACGAACTGTTGTTTTTCCCCGCCGCTCTTTTGTACTTCTTGCAACAATGCAATTTCAATTTAAACTGTTATTATTTTGTACATTTCACTTGAACAATTTCTCTGATTCGTTTTTGTTTTAGCCAACGGAGCAGAGAACCAGCAGCTGCTCTGTCGTTGTTGGTTGAATGGGCGTCATTGTGCGCCCTGCCCTGTCCCAATGGGCGTGGCAGGTTATTTTCCATTCCAGATATTTTCCATATGTAGTCTGATTATGCCCACAGATTTAGAGATTGCTTAGTGGTACTTTGCTAATATATCTATAGTGTTAAACGTTATCTATAAAAAATTGCCTCTTCCTTTAACTGATAACTTATTTTGGAAATAATTGAGAACTGCTTACTTAGGTTGAATATGTCCAATAGTATATAAAATTTCGAATTGTTTGCTTTTTAATTCTTATTGTCACCACTTCTCTGTAATAACTTTTGACAAAATCGATTTAAAATCCTTAAAAACATAGGTCAAAGCAGCTCATAATGCCTTAAAGAAATTCCTATATATATTTTATAAACGTTCTCTTCGTACTCCACAAAGTCAGCTTTGCTTTTAAGTAATAATTACTTAAGACAATAAGGTCCTGCGGCGAGTATAAAAATAACTGTGGTTAACCAGACAACGCACATACATATGTATACAGTGTGTGTACATACCTTGTGTAAATCCCAAGGCCATTGCTATGTAGCACCTGTGGGCGGTGGCTTCTCGTCCCTCGCACGCTTTAAAGTTAGCTTTATATCTAAAGCCTGGCAATTTAAGGCTGTTGATTCACTGCCACAGTTGGAGTGTAATTTCGCTAAAAGATCCACAGGGATGGAGCTAGATTTACGGGGGGAGAGAGAGAGAGAAGAGAAATTGCAGTAAGTGCTTGGCGATTAGATTAATATTAAGGTAATCGTAAATTATAAATGTGTAATGGGTCGAAGAAGGCTTTATAAATATATTTTAGTTCAATATAAATCCAGCTACCAACTTTTAGTAAATACCCTTTTACTTCCTTCTATCTTATTCGAGTCTCAGTATTGGACAAAGAAAGAAGTAATGAAAGTAAAACAAAAATTGTGGGCTATATTTCCCTTATGGCTTTCTTGTGCCTTTTCTTTTTTGATTCTCCTCAGACTCAGTAAGTAAAGTCCCAAAAACTATTATCGCTTTAATCAAATCAAGCCGTCGGATAAACAAAAAAATGGCAACAGCCCCATACACAGCAACAGGAAGCTCTAGAATTCTCCGGGGAAAACGAGAAAACGAAAAGAAGTAAAAAGAATGAGGTGAACAAAATAAAAGGATATAAAATCTTGAAGATACAGCAAGTTTTGGGTGAAACTGGCCAGAAAAAAAGGTCAATGTGCAATAGGATTTTAGTAAAGAAAAATAAATTAGAAATGCTTTACAAAAGAGTGTGTCTTTTTAACAGTTTCTAAGTAACAGTTTTTTAGGTTATAACAAGTAAGTAGAGCAATCTATTAAAGCAGTTTTAACTTGAGGTTACTAGCTCTATCGTATGGTATATTTAAACTAGGACAACTAGGACTAAACCCGGCAACATCTTCTAAATAAATATAATTTAAATCGCTTTAACTATCCAAGTTAAATTCAATTTATGTCAATGTAAATAATAACTGGCACGAAACTGTTTCAATTCCCCTATTCATTCTGGCGAAAGTATTAACAGGCAGGGGTCCAAATGGGAAGAAAATTTTCAGGACGCCTGATGGAAAGGGGCAAGGTAAGGCAATGGGACAACAACAAGTACAAAATGACCAAGCCAGCCGTCGGCAGTCAGCAGAACTAGCAAGGATGTCGGAGTGGAGCAGGAGCAGGAGCACTCTGACAGGACTTAACTAGGTGGAAGGGGAGCTCGAACTAGGACGACGACGACGACGTCTCGTTAAAAGCAAACGCCAGGTGGGAACAAAAAACGATAAAAGTGGAAGAAAAAGGAGCAGGAGCTGGGAACGCATTGCAGTTTTTTAGACCCTCGTCGTTGGATAGCATACTTTATGGCGGCGTCGCTGTTAATGAAGCAGGAAATATGCGTCAGCATCAATATGGACCATGGACCTAAGGCGGAGGCGGAGGCAGAGGCAGACGGGGTGTTTGTATCTGAAAGCTAGCTGAAAGCCAGACCGGACAAGTCAAGGTGCCAAGTGGCGCGCCCGTAGGAGCCGCAACTGATAACCGCTCTTAGTGCAGATAACAGCGCATCTAACGATAAAGCCATGCAAATTAAACCAACCGATAGGGTGTGAAACCAAGCTGTCAGGATTGTGTGTGCGTGTGTGTGTGCATATGAAATTGATTGGAAAATGCATCCTGCAAAAAGTAGCCAATTTAAATGAACTCAATCAAAGATAATTGAAAAACAAATGGCCTTTCAATCGGTGAAATGATAGGCCAATTCACAATGTACAATAATAGCAGGTTAATGTGATGCTAACCTGGCTTGGCTTTGAGCGCTTAAACAGGATGAATATGAATGCTTTATGGTAATTTTAAAGCGAGAATTAACAAAAGTGTCATGAAAATCTATGTGAGCTCGAAATCAATTGAAATTGTTTCGAAAAGTAGCCTTTAAAATATTATTACAATGCCTTTCGCACCCAAAAGATTTACCTGCATACTTTTAGGAATATTTTTAATTGATTTTGAATACTTAGCTAATATTATGACTTAGAAAAGAAATAAAGCATTAAAGAAAACTTTATCAAAATCCGCTCAAATTGCTGTTTAATCCCGGCCAGACTGATCCAACTATCAGATTGATTTTACACTCAACTCAACACTTAACTGCTCAAATTAATTAAATAAATTTCCACCGACAGGGCAGGCAGACAAACTATCTCCTCCCTCGCAGCAGGTGGAAGAGACCTTAAAGAAATAAATTAACCCAGCTAAACCGAGAGCGCAGAGAGCGTAGAGAGAAGTTGAAGTTGGATTCGAGTTTGAGTTTGAGGCGCTTTGCTGAAAGAAAGTTTAATGAGTGCCATAAAATTTGTTGACTCTGCTTGTACAGACATACGAAAGTACTATGTTCTATGCCATCCGAGGGGTGTGAAGTGACTGTGGACTGGTTGGGATGGAGAGGTAAAGCGACTGTGGCTACGGTCGTTAGTCTATGGCGCCCATTTGATAATAAATCCTGGCCAGGACAAACACACACACACTCACACAGGCATACCTCCCCGGAGAGCAGACCTGGCTTTGTTTATGCACTGCCCAACAAAATGGGGATAATTCATCCCCCTCCCAACCTCCTAACTGTCGGCTGCCCACTCCCCCAGCTATCTGCTTTCTATCCGTTGTGTAATAATACCCTTGTCAGGAGTATTTTCATTTGCCTAAGCAGTTGAATAAGTCCTAGGGAATATAAGTGTAAGGTCTTAATTACAAATTTAACCTAAACGCACTTTTAAATGAAAGAATGAGGTGGTTGCATAATTGATATTAAATGTTAACGTGATATTAGGGATGGCAGAAAGTATCGATACACTGCATCGATATTTGACGCGAAGGCCGATGTATAAATCGATGTTTTAATGTTGCTATAATTGTGCGATATATCGATATAACTGTGCCAAAGCAGAACCCTAACTTAGTTGACAGTATCATTCTTGAAAAAAATATAATGAGGCTATTAAACATTTTATTTTAACGTTATTTGCATTATAATTGGTTTAAAAAAGGGGAATAAGTTAATTAAAATGTTTTCTGATATTTTCGATATAATCGATATTTTAAAGTTAAATGCGATATTTTTCGATACGATATGAAGCGCGATATCGGACTATTCTCAATATACATCCCTACTTGATATATTCTAACGATATTTCTTAATTCTTAATGCTTGCATAAATATTTTTCTATTTATTGGAATATATATTAAACCTTTAATTGGCACTAAGACATGTTCCAAAGTGATTGAACGAGGGTATTAAAAGCTTCGTCCACCAAAAGCGGGAACGGACTTCCTTTATTCTTTTCCTTTATATTTTCACCTCTCCAGTTGGCGGCTTAGCGGTGGCGTCGCTGCCCGTAGTTTCCATAGGGGAGTTAAGTAGACTTTTGTGTTATAAATTAGGCGTGCCAATGTGTGCAGTGACTGCCTTTTAGCTTGTTCCTTGCTGCCGCCAGCCCACCTCCAGCTGCTCCTCTCTGCTCTCTCCTCTCTCTGTGCCAGCGTCATCATCTTGCCCTGTATTGCCAGCTCCCTCGGCTGGTAGTTAGTCTAAATATGCATATGAATATGAAATTAGTCGCATGTGTTCGTTCGCCTCCGCCTTGGTCTTCATCCTGCCTGTCGCCTCCCGCCTCCCCTTGGATTGAATTGAATTTTCTATGCCAAGAACTCGGGTCCGGGTAGGGTCCTGTGTTCTATTGCCTGTGTCGGGGGCCTCTGGGTCCTTGGTAAAAAGGAATTCAATGCGTAATTTAATGTTTGTGCATGTTGTTAAATGATTCACGATGAGCTGGTTGCAACAGCCATGAGTGAAGTGAATCTGATTGGTATTAGGGATCATCAAAACGAGACCCAAACAAGCTAACTTTTACTTTTGTTGGCCACAGTCGTACATATGTACATAAATGTGGCTGTGCATTTTTCACGCGTGTCTACCTACTCTATTAATTAGTTTGGCCTTTATTTACATGGCCCCAAAGCTAAAAACTTTTCTTAACAAATCTTAAAAAGAAATACACAAAATTCTATTTTGAGTTTCACACAACCTAAAAGCGATTTAAATGTTAATAGAGCACCAAGACCCCCGAAAAAAAAAAAGAATGCAAACAAAACAAATACGAATTTATAACGTCGCGAATTTAGCTAAACTCCTGGAAGAAAGGATGTGGAAGTACCAATGGCCGGGGTGTTGGGGGACCACTCTCCCAAAAACGTATTTGCATAAAATTCATAACATATGCCCCGACACAGGCGCCGGAGGTGCCGCCGAGTATGTCCTTAGCCTGTGTGTGTGTGGGTGAAGGCACTGGAAAGAATATTGTTCTTGAGATAAAATCTACAAAGGAATACCTTAAAAACCAATAAATCAGATTGTGAATTTCGAAGAGAAACAAAATCATCGAATAGTGGATGTGAAATTTGCATTTAAAATACATTTTTTACATTTCGGGCACAGTCTTGGATACTACAAAAAGTAATACCATTGATACTTTGATCTAAAAAAGTTGTATAAGTAAATTTTTAGTTGAAGGCATATCAGGATCCATCTTAAAATCATCTGCCAATTAACTTGCTTTCAAGGTAGCGCTTTTCTCAGTGTGTGGCAATGGGTTTCGGTTCGGGACTGGATTTTCAAGTCGACGCTACTACTTGCTGGCATCAGGGTCCTGCTCACGTTTTCTGCTTCCACGGAGTTCGTCGTCATCATATTTGCTGGGGAAAAAAGAAAGCAAAGTAAATAAATAGACATGTGTGTGAAAAGCCGATGAGGGGAGGGGGGCAGGTGAGGGCAAGAGGGCGTGGTTGGTTCTTTCGCCACGGCAAAAAGCTGAAAATTAAGGAGAAAATTGAAATTGCTTGGGGGTAAAAACCAGGAGAAACCAGGAGATATATAGTACAAGTTCTTAGCAAGTTTTTGCAGATCTTTTTCTTATTAATCACTTGATTTCTATATAATTATTCTACAGTTCCACACAGTTGCCATATCGTTAATATTTAAGTATTATTTCTTTCAAATTAGATATATCAATGACAAATCAAACAGAGTCTTTTAGCTGAACCCTTATTTAACCCCTTCGATTCCTTATAAACCCACACCGGTTAGTTCCTCATGCGTAGCACTTGAAAATTCATTGAAAATGATTTATAAATGCCGCCACTGAATATGCAAAATCCCCCCGACTGAACCAAAAGTCAAAATGCAAATAAACCAAAAGGCCGGCCAAAGCGCCCCGAACAAAAACTCAAACAAACACAGAGAGCAGAAAAAGACAAATTATTGTAGCTTTAGATTAAATGGACGCACATTAAAGCAGTCATAGATTTGAGTTGGGAGTGCGAGGCCCTCTCGTTGGATGAGTAGAGTTCAGTGGTTTGTTCTGGGCCTTCTGCCATGAGCAAACACACACGTCTACATATAAATAAGGCAATAGAGGCGGCATCAGAAAGTTTGTCAAGCTCTTTCTCCGAACTCTTATCCCATTTATTTTCGGCGACGTGCATAAACTATTTGCCCAGCACTGTGACCGGGACCGGCCGGGGAGGCTGCTGCCAAAATAAAATAATTAAATGTGTGTCTCTCTCACTCTCGACGCTCCTTTGGTTGAGATGTTAACAAAATTTATAAGACAAATAAATTGTTGCAGCAAGAACAGAAAAGTGAATACCCAAAAGCCAGCAGATTTGTGGCACTACCCCCACTGTCTACTCTCACTGGCTGTCATTCCCCTTTTCCCTTTTTTCCCGACTGACTAAAGGAAAAAAGGGTCAGCTTGGTGCGTCTGTCTGTCGTTTGCTATGGGTCCTGTGGCCAGAAAATTAATTTTACTGACACGTTTTACATTCATAAATAATATAAATAAATAAAACTATGAGTACACCAAGAAGAAGGTGGCCTAAATCATATAACAGAATTGTATACCAAACTATTTGCATATTCATTTTTCCAAATCTTGCTAAACTTGTAAGATTAAAATTTAAAACGAGAAAGAAAGCTAACTTCGGTTAACCGAAGTTAGTATACCCTTGCAGTCTGCAATTGGATCATTGAAAATTGAACCATTTTAGTAATGTTGAAAAAATATAGAATTTTGTACATTTTACATTTTACATGTAGAATTTTACGTTTTCATATAAATCAACCGATCGCTTCTATGGCAGCTATATGATATAGTTGTCCGATCTTAATGAAATTAAAACCGTAATTCTAGAAGCATAAAAAACTGCTATATCTCAAAATTTATAGAAATACGTTGAAAAACAGAGAAGTTAAAATTTTTATTACATTAATTTCGCCATCATTCCTATGGCAGCTATAGGATATAGTAATCCGATTTCGGTCGTTCCGACATATATACTGCGTGCTAAAGAAATAAGACTATGCTAAAAAATTTCAGCTCGATAGCTCAAAGACTGAGAGACTAGTTCGCGTAGAAACCGACAGACGGGCAGACGGACATGGCTAGATCGACTCGACTGGTGATGCTGATCAAGAATATATATACTTTATGGGGTCGGAGATGCCTCCTTCACTGCGTTGCAAACATCTGGTCAAAATTATAATACCCTCTGCAAGGGTATAAAAATTATACAAGTTTTTAAAAGCTTACCCAAAAAACATGGACTTAAATATTAAGGGAACAAAAACTTCATTTAAGGGCGCAACATGGTCTTAAATGTTAAGGATATAAACGTGAGCTCGGGTCTGTCAGATTCATAGTCCAGCATAGTCCAACCACTACCCATCGCTCCACGGAGGCAAATCATAAATTGTTCCAGAATTGTTTGAGTTGTGTATCTCGGTTCCATTTACAGCCATGGTATATGGTAAATTTTAAATGGTATATATAAAGTGAAAATAGAGAGTAAGTTGCTTTGGAAGTGAAATAATAAAATAAATTGTTGGCCTGTTGCCCAATTATTTTTATGTCAGAAAAACGCATATTTTATTGCTCTGATTTACAAACTACAAACTGATAAATCCAGGCGGTTCAGTTGTACACTTTTGTCTTTATTCTCACTTGAATACAAAAATGTGCTTTACCTATTTAAATTTGCGGAGCAGCGACACTGGTGAGCCCGACTTGTGGCCTGGGTCGCTCAAGTTGCAAATTTTCCATAAGAATACGCCCAAAAGGACATCGTTGTCCTCCGCCAGTCTCGGGTTAAGTGAATCTAAGCGCTGCACTCCAAGCCAAGCCAAGCGGATGCGTCAGTTCCTCGGCTCTCGGCTTGCAGCTCTTGCGGCGAGTTGTTCAAAGGACAAGGAGGACAACTGGGGGACACGAGATGTGTGTGGGTGTTTGTGTGTTGCACGGTGTCGCCGACAATCCTCCCAGTCGTAGCATCTGTGGGCGGCATGTGAAGCTGGGTCTGGGCTTCCGTTTGCATAATGAGAAGGCAAGGGGTTCGCATCCCCATTTGCCTGAATCCTCGTAAATGAGAACACTCCCATATGTGTGGTGGACTGGGTATCTAAAGGTGTAGAATGATATTGCAAAATAAAATAATTCTAATTATGTAACCAAAGTCAAAAACTTTAAGGATAACCCATTTTTATACCCGGTACCCATAGGGTACAAGGGTATTATGGGTTAGTGCCAACAAACAAAAGATCTCAGAGACTATAAGACCTAGAGTTAGCAAATTTGGTGACAACATTGGAATCTGTTGCACGCAGATCAAGTTTGTTTTAAAAGTTGGCCACGCCCACTTGCGCCCTCAAAAATCATTAAAAACTTTAAATATGCTATACTCGTTATTTTCGGGTTAAAGTTAATAGATACAAAAAATGAATAAAATAGAGCGGACGTTTCCTGAAAATTTCAGTAAAATCGGATTATAAACATGGGAGATACTAGCAATAAGGTTCGAATTTTAACACACCGCCCTAAGGCACGGCTGTTGCAAGCTGTAGCCGACAGGTGGGGCATTCGAGCCATAACCGTGCGATATAATGGCGCCAACTGCAGAAGAAATGACAAAAGAATATAGCAAGAAATGTCATAAATTAACAATTCATTTTTTGACGCCGATCGAGCGGGTTTTTATGTGTTCCTATAAAATGTATCATTCACATTTAAGTATGACATTAAATTGTTTCGGTCGGAAGCTAATTCGAGAGGCGATTTATTTTAAGAAGTATCGAAGTACAGTATGATAATGTATATACAATTTTAAACTGCCTTTTAGTGTGAAGCGCAAACGTTTAGGTACAGGGTATCTCACAGTCGAGCCCAGTCGACTGTAGCTTTCTTACTTGTTTTTTTAATGTTAATCCTTAAATAAAAGTCGTAAATTTATTTGTAGTCGGAGAGATAACATGCTAAGTTCTCTCAGAGCTCTCTCTCTCGTTCGCTATTGCTTGTACATTGCAGACAAAGCGTGAAAGAGCGAATGAGACAGAGGGAGCAAAAGGAAAAGTATAACTGAGTGGTTCGATATGTAGTCATTTGTTTCTATATTATTAACACACTAGCAAGGTTAACTCTATTACCAAACCCATATTGCTCTCAGAAGTAGGCAACTAATTTGTTTTCTTTTCTTATTCTGCTTTCAGGTACTGCAACCTTAATAATTTTCCTACTCAAAAAAACCCAACACTCTCACACAAACACAACAACACAACTCAACAGAACAGAACACACACTTCTAGAGACATACTCAAGCAATAAAAGACTCTAAGCAGCCGTAGAAGTACATATTTATACTAAACATAGAAGATACGATAGAAAAAAACACAAACAAATCAAATTCAAAGCATTTACGAGCCAAGTCTGCTAGAAGAAAGCGAAGAAAAAACCAATTAGTTGAAGAGGAGACCGAAGAGAGGAGCAACAACGATATATATCAAGTGCTTGTCAAACCTGCAGAGCCTTATTAAAAACGCACTCCAACATCAAAATGTTGCAAGCGCCGAAACAAAAGCAAACTAGGAGAAGCAACAGCAACAAAAACAACAGCAAGAGCACCAACAACAGCAATAACATCAACAGCAACAACAGCAGCAACAATAAAGCGCCGTTTCAACGTCGCAAAATTACAACGATAACATAAGCAATCCGAGCGAGATAGAGTTTAGAGAGCGAGCAAAAGAGAGAAGGAGAAGAAGAAAGTTCAGTTAAAACACCAAAACGTTGTGCTCTCCTTTCCCTTTCTCCACCCCTCCTAATCCTCCTCCTCCCACTCCCACTCTCTACTTTCCTCTCTCTCCCGATCCACCTGTTTTTCTTTCTAAACCGTGTGCGTGTGTGTCTGCCTGACTGTCTGTCTGTCTGTGCCCTCTCAGCTGAGGATAATTGAATTATTTTATTTGTACTAAGAGCGCGTTATGGCACAGCAGCAGCAGCAGCAGCAACAACACCACAGCAGCACCAGCGGCGGCAACAACAACAGCATTCTCCTCCTCCAGCAGCCGCAGCATCACCAACAACAACAACAACAGCAGCAAGACCAACTGCAGCAATACAATAACAATTTGTACAGCCAAAATTATAAGTAAGTTTTAGAGTCACTGACGCTGCACCCACGCTCTCTGTCTTTGTCTCCGCCTGCCTGTCGCTGTCTTTGTCTGTGCCTGTCTCCGTCTCTCTGTCTTTGTTGATTACCGCTGTCCCCATTTCCGTTTCCAATCGGAAGTAAATGTTGCTAGCTGTTCCCGTTTCCGAAAAGCGTCGGCGGTATACATAATTATCTTTAATCTTTTGGGCAAGACATCTAGAATTATTGTATATATTTTAAACGTTTTTGACAGTTCACTTTTGCAAAAATAAACAAATACAAATAGCGCTAGCTTTGAAATCAATTAAAATTGTGTCTAAAAGTATGATACAAGCAGTTACTGCATAAAACAAGCAAGCAATGAAAAACATTCAATGATTGTAAAGCCTAAATTAAATTCTATTAGATATTTTTGGATACTTTTTATTATTAACGCTACTTAAAATGATTAGCTAGTTTAAATAAATATTATAAAACCACTAAAATCCCCTTAAAAGGAAACACCCAAAGTTACAGACAAAAAAACTATTATTTATCTTAATTATGATTTTATTTGAAAACAAAATGATACACGACCCCTCGAAAACGATATAAATCGATTTACTTTGGATTAGAAAGCGGAAACCGGAACAAAAACGTGAACATATATGTTAGTTCTCAAGCTTGCCTGCCTTGCTTGCTACTAGAAATAAAAAACAAGACAAAATCAAATGCAAACATTTGCCTGATTCCAACGCCCCCGAATGACGCTTCTTAGGCGGACAGCACTTTGTGGGCCTACACTTCTTACACTACTGTACACACCCATCACTAACCCAGCTTGCGTGTTCCATGACACACATCGAAGGCTTGTCGAACTCTTGACACCTAACAACAGCCATGTCCACACTAGAAGCTTAAATATCAGCAGGGTCCCAAAAGTTACAGTTTATCAAATATTGCCCAAAGTTGGATAAACAGAGTATGGGGATGTTGATTTTAGACACTTTTCTAGAATACTTGAAACAATCAATTAGTATATCCATGTAAATGTAAATACATATATTAATAGCTATAGCTAAAAGTTTTATCTAAAATTATATGATTGAATACATTCAATTTTACTTAACTTGGACATTCAGTCGTTGTCAGCTGATTAGAAAGACTTTGCATCGATAAAAAGTTTAACAGAAGATTTAGTATACCAGTATTATGCGTAATATATTCTAAAAATTATTCTTTAGTAAATGAATTTTACCCAGACTTTGCCACGTTCTTTAAGAAAAAAAAAAATTTACATATAACATTTCTAAAATCATTGTTTCAGTTGAATTGAATTAGAATTGAAGACATTCAATGAATGAAAGCAAAAATGTAGTGTTATAACACCATTCGGTCTTTATATACTAGAAATACAGATAAGGATGGTATTTTTTGGTATTTTAGATGTTCAGTTTTAATGTTCAAAGAAAAATAAGTGTACACATGCAAGTGGTTAGATCTAAGAGGTTTAGTGATTTTAGGAAAATGTTGGCTATTTATTGCAAATACCTTTTTAAAGGCCATATTAATAATATTAATTCTACTTAATAATTCTAACTTGTATGTGTCTAACTCTATTTAAATTAAAGGGAAATCATTAAACCTATCCTCTTACTAATTAATATTATCGAATAATAACAATAATAATAATATTAAATAACTCACTAATGCACAGAACTGCCTTTAAGGCCGAATCCTTTAGTCCTTGCCCAAAGTCCAGCGCACGCAATGCATGTGAAACTGTTTGTCCTGGAGGAAAACCTTCGCTCAGCGGCGGAGATGTTTGCTCACTCCATGTTTGTTGATTTGATGTTGATGTTGTTGATTGATGTTGTTGTTGATGTGTTGTTGTATTACCTGTGATGTTCTCTGTTTGCTGTTCTAATTGTTGTTGTTACTGCACCCCAAAGCCAAAGGCTTCCATAGAAGTGTAAAGTGTAAAAGAGGGAAGCCCACGAAATGAGGCAGTATGTGTGCGATATGAGGCGATCTCTAAAACCTGGTCTCTTCCCGTTCTCTTCTCGTTTGCAGCATGGAGGAGTACGAGCGCCGGAGAAGACGGGAGCGCGAGAAGATCGAGCGGCAGCAGGGCATCCAGATCGATGATCGGGAGACTAGTCTATTCGGGGAGCCGCGCCGCCTGACGGAGGACGATGCGGAGATCACCGCCGCCCTGGGCGAGTTCGGCGACGCTCGGGTGTACATCAACCAGTCGACGGTGGGCATCAGTCGGCATGCGCCCGGCGCCGGCAATCCGCGTCTGCAGGCGCCTCTGTCGCTGCCGCAAGCCAAGTCACTGGGCCACTCTCCCTCCTCCGCCGCCGCCGTCGCCGCCATTGGCTCCTCAGCTCCTCCTAGTTCCGCATCCGCCTCTGCCTCCGCATCCGCCAACTCGGCGCTGCCCGGCCAGCATCAGCAGCAGCAGCAGCAGCCGCCGCACTACCAGCAACAGCAGCGACCGCCGACGTATCTGAAGCAGGCGGACAACAAGCCGCCGTACAATGGACGCGGCGGCTATCCGGGGCAGCCCATGAAGAACGACATTCCGTCGAGTAGTGGCATGGCCCCGCCCCGCGGTCCGCCAAGACCCAGCTCCAGCAACAGCAACTCGTCCAGCGCCACAAACAATGCCAGCACCGGCACACCCGCCACCCTGGGACCGCCGCTCTCCACCCAAATGCCCAACGGTCGGGGGGAGAAGTCCTTTCTTGGCCCACCGGCTCCGGCGCTGCTCAACGGCGGCACCGGGTCGGGCGGCGGTCGGTTTGTGCCCCCGGCGGCCAGCAAGCGGCCTAGCAGCGGGGCCGGGCTGCCGCCGCAGTTGCCGCCACAGGAGAAGGACATCAGCAAGATGATCAGCGAGATGACGAACAGCTTCCGGGTGACGACGCCGCTGACCTCGATTGCGGCCACGCCGCATGCGCCCACGCGCGAGAACTACAACCTGAAGGGGCCCAACAAGAACAAGTACGCCATCGATATGATCGGCTCCCCGCCATCCGCCCAGCCCTCGTCCTTGATGACGCCACTCCTCTTCCCGCCAATTGCGCCCATCGCCTCGCCTATTGCCCCGCTGCTAACGACACCGCCGCAGGCCAGCCAGCTGCCCCTGGACATCATGTCCAGCTCTGCATCTGCTGGAACGACGCTCTCGACGCAGGCGATGGCGCCACTCCTGCAACTGCCACCCACTCCGCCCAAGGCAGCGTCCGTAGACAGTTCACCGCCAGCGGCCAAGCCGCTCAAAACGGAGAAGAATCACTCGCTGGAGAAGCAGGACTCATGGTAAGTGGGGGTTAGACCAAAGACATGTGAAGCTTTAAGATGAGTAAGACCATACGATTTTTTGAACTCGAATTTTTAGTGCGAATTTGCTTGATCTGTGTAAACACACAAGATTTTTATGCTCTCAACCTTGAGCGAGCGAAGGGAGCAGCGTATTCGGCGCCAGCTTAAAAATGGCTTGCATATTGCAAATCGAATGTATGGCCGTTCGGCATCTTAGTGATTTATATTAATCTTTGGTTAGACCTACATTGAGTAGAGGACTTTGTAATACGCTTTCCCTTTTCCCTTGCAGCCTTGAAAATGATCTGGAGCTCTCAGAGTCCGAGGACGAGCAGCGCAAGAAGGAGAGGTGAGCAGCCAGACCTGGCCCTTGCCTGTGTTGGATATCCAATAAAATCTTTGAATCTCTTTCAGCCGATCGGCGGGCAACAGCAGCAATAGCTCCGATACGGACTCCAGCGAGTCGGGCAGCGAGTCGAGCACCAAGAACGAGACGCACCATCATCCCAACCATCCCAGCCATCCCAACCATCACCCACAGCACCAGCAGCCAACCCTCCAGCAGCAGCAGCAACAGATCCTCCAGCAACAGCAGCAGCAGCAACTGCATAGGCCACAGCAGCCACTGACCACGTCCAACGGTAGCCAGAGCAAGAAGATCAGGCATGAGATCATTGCCAGGGGCAGCAATACCATCAGCGGGCTGCTCAATTCCAGCGGATTCGGAAGCGCCAACTCAGGAGGATCCAATGTGAACTCCTCAGGCGGAACCGGAGGCGGCGGCGTCAGTGGCGGTGGGGGCAGCGGGTCAGCTGTGAGTAGCGGCGGCGGCAGCTCCACCTCGAACAAGACGCCATCGCCAACGGAGAGCAACAAGTGGACGCTGAGCCGGTTCTTTCCCAAGCCCGCCAACCAAACGAATTCCTCGGAGAACGCCTCGCCCGGCAATGTGAGCATGAAGGTGCCGGGCATCCTGCCTGGCGGCGCCCAGATCATACCCGAGTCCATTGAGGTGACCACGGCGATTGTGAAGAACGAGAAGATGCTCGTCGACGACCCGATGGACATGATGGAGGAGGGCGAGGACGAAGACGACGACGACAACGAGGAACAGCAGCAGCAGCAGCAGCTGCGCTATGGAGCTGGTCTCAGTGTCACCCCCGTGGCGTTGAAGGTGAAGAAGGAGGCCATTGACGGAATGGACGCGGAGATGGCACTGGCGGCGGCGATACCAAAAAACCAAATCAAGCGCGAGTCCGCGGATTCGGCGCTGATAAATCCCCGGTTATCGGACTCTGGGACCAGCGGCAGCGGCTCCTCGAGCGGCAGCAGCAGCAGCAGCAGCTCGGACAGTGCGCCCGGTGGCTCGGAGGTGGTGCCCATGCCAGGTCCCGGAGAAACGCTCCAGCTGCCCGGAGTTCCGGCAGCCATCACGACGGTGATGCGAGTGGTGCCGCCGTCCACGCAGAAGGCGCCGCCGAGCGGCAACAGTGTCACTCTGACGCCCATCCTGCCGCTGCCCACGTCGCCGAAGCAGCGCCTGAAGAAGCCGCGAAGGAAGAAGCCGGCCACGAGTGCGGCGTCCATCCTGGAGTCCAGCGACGACGACGAGCCCACGGCAAAGCACCCCAGCATCCTGGAAAATTCATCTCAAGCGCAGTCTGCGGCGGCGGCGGGGCCTGTAAAGAAGGGACGCGGCCGGCCACGAAAGCAGCAGCAGCAGCAGGGCGGGGGCAGTGGCAACCTGAGTAGCGCCTCGGCCGGCAGCAGCTCACAGACCAAGGGACCCACGCTGACGGCCGCCAAGAAGCCGCTGGCCGCCAAGGGCGTCGGTCCCCTGGCCATGGGCGGTGTGCAACGAAAACGGGATCATTCCAGCCAGAGCAGCTCCAACGGCAACACGCCCACCAAGAAGCTGGCCACGCCGCATCTGGTGGCCGCCGCCGCCGTCGCCTCCCTGCCTCAACCTGGCAGCACCAGCAGCTCGGACGAGGACAGCTCCTCGAGTGCCGGCAGCAGCTCCAAGTCGAGCAGCTCCTCGAGCAGCAGCGAGGACACTGAGACGCAGAATACCAACTGTCGGATCGTCAAGCTGAACAAGACGAGCGCCGGCGTGCCGCCCAAGACGGCGCTGCTGGGTGGTAGCAGAAGCAGTTCGCCGAGCAGCAGCGGCAGCGAGCTGGAGGATCAGCAGCAGCAGGTCAGGATGCGGCAGCAGGCCCCAGCGCAGGCGCAGCAGCAGCAACTGGCTTCGTACAAACCGCAGCAGGCGATGATGAGTCAGCACAGCCAGCAGCTGAGCAGCTCCGAGTGCTCCTCCTCGAGCGGGGGCTGCGGTGGCGGCGGCGGTGGCGCCAGTAGCAGCAGCTCCAGCGGGGAGGAGGACGAGGCGCGGCGCGAGAAGGAGCGGGAGCGGAAGCCCAAGAGCGACAAGAACAAGATCAACACGCTGACCAGGATCTTCAATCCGAAGGAGGGCGGCGCCAAGAAGCAGGGCCAAGTGGTGATCGTGGACCTGCAGGAGGAGCAGCAGCAGGGCAAGCTGGATCCGCTAGCGTCCACTGTGCCGCTGGCCAAGACTCGGATGACGCCCACCCAGCACCAGCTGCAGCTGGGAGCCGCTCTGGCCTCGCCGGCCAGGACAACGACGCCACACCTCACCTCCCTGATCTGCAAGATCGATCTGAGCAAGCTGTCGCGAGAGCGCATCCTGCGCCTCAAGAAGCTGACGCCTGCCCAGCAGAATGGCCACCTGACGCCCAAGGAGCAGGTGCAGGTCCAGGCGGTGCCCAACGGCTATGCCGAGCCCAAGGTCAAGCACGAGGCACATCCGGTGAAGCCAGACCCGGACATTGACTCCGGTTACGAGGCGAAGTTCAAGCCCGGCAGCGTCAAGCAGGAGTTCCAGCTGAAGCAGGAGCGCGACCGGGACAGGGAGAGGGAAAGGGAGCGTGAAAGGGAACGGGAAAGGGAAAGGGAAAGGGAACGGGAACGTGAACGTGAACGGGAGCGGGAGCAACCTCCTGGGCGACGGCGCAAGCGCAGCTCTAGCTCCAGCTCCAGTCCGTACAAGGAGAAGAAGCGGAAAAAGGAGAAGGGAGCCGACCAAGGCAAGGAGCTGCTGCCCGTGCCCGTACTCCTGCCCTCCAACAACCACGAGCGAATGCTGCCCAACCACGAACGCCTCTCCTACGACAAGCTGCAGCTCCTGCACGAGGACGCGGCGGCGGCAGCGGCTGCAGCTGCTGCAGTTACAGCCACAGCCAATGGCAGTCCCAGCAAGAAGCTGCTGGCCATGTCCCCGCTACCACCCCCGCCAACCACGGCCACCGTTGCCTCCTCTGCCCATGCGGCGATGCCAACCACCTGCAACGAGGCTGTGCAGACCACGCCGCCCTCCTTGGCGACGTCCACGGCGACAACGACGACGGTTACGGCGGCGACAATGACGGCGGCAGTGCCCATGGCAGCTGTTACCCCGGCGCCCATCACGACGAGGCTTATCTATCGTTCGTACTTCGATCGCGAGGAGGAGCATCCCAGTGATGATCACAGGTGGGATTTTTGACACAGAGTCTAGATTCTAGAAGGGGTTTCATTATTTATTCCTTCTCCTTAGAAAAAACAATCAGTTCCTGCAGGAGGCCATCAGTCGGAAGCATGCTGCCGACTCGGAGCGCGATTCCTTCAACCAGGTAACCCTCTATCTGGAGGCCGTTGTCTATTTCCTGCTGACTGCCGACGCCATGGAGCGCTGCAGCTCCGAGGCGGCCACCTACACCATGTACAAGGACACGCTGTTGCTAATTAAGTGAGTAAAGTGGGGCCAACATCATCCGACATCCCTTGCTTGTGTGAGAGAGATCGATAAATAATTACATTTGAAATCTCCTAAACTTTCAGATTCATCTCCTCGAAGTTTCGTCCGTATCAACAGTCAACGAACGGCCAGCACGAAACGCACAACAAAGTGGCCATACTCAGGTGAGGGGTTTGAGCGTGTTATAAATAAATAAGGAAGTGGAATTGCCAGCACACTTAGAATATATACGGCTCGAAGGACCAAAATAATTGTAGAAAGTGGCGTCAATCGTCCTGCGATAAGTCCCGCGTAGAAATAAGATTCCGAGTAGCTCTGTATTTGTTCAGTAGTTGGAAGCGATTGAAAACTAATGAATGAAAGAAACTTATGAAAACTAACATTCGAAGCCAGAAGGGCCCGTTAACAGAGGGTTAACGGGTCTAACAGAGATTGGTGAGAGGCTGAAAACATGAGTTTTCCGCTTTTATTTACATTTCAATCCAATGCTAGGATATATTTAGAAGTATTTAATACTGAGCTTTTCTTATCTTATATTGGACAGTCTTTTAAATTCCTTGTTAATAAATATACTTTTAAACAGTTGTGCCCAAAGCCTGCAAATTAGCTAATTTCTCTACCCGGCCTCTGCAGGCTACGCACAGAATGTAAACACCGCAAAAAAGTAGAAAAGTCTAGCCTTTTTAAAAGTCCCTTAGAAAGTTTTTTAGTAATATCTATTTTTTATGTAATATTACAAATAATGTTAGTTTTCTTTCTTATATCTAGCCACTTTGATCTATATCTTACTCACAAGATTTGCTGATCAAATTCTAAAATATATTTGTTTTAAAAAAATATTTATCAAGTTCTGTAGCGTTTTCCAAGCCTTAACCAGAAGAAGAGACAATATTACTAATTTTTTTAAGTAAGGGTCGGCTTCTGCCCTGACTGTCAAAGTGCTCGATAGTTATCTCCCCGTAAAAGATAATCCCCAGATAAACTTAACGAAAAGCAAATCGGTTTTCTGCCCTCCGAAAATTAATCTGAGCATGATGGAACAACATAGTGCTGTTAACTCTTTTGTCGTCTATCGATTATTGCTGTAAAGCACCGACAATAGAGTTGGAGAAACAATGATGTTTGGGAACATCGATGTTTTGTGGGGAAACATTTAAGTTTTTTTTTTTTTTTTTTTTTTTTTTTTTCTTGAAAACATTGTTGTTTCATCGATGTTTTTATAAAAACATCGAAAAAACTCGTTTTTTTTTCATCGATGTTTTTTGTTTAAACTTCGAAAAACATCGATGGTTTTCCACCTCTAACCGACAAGTGCTGAGAGGCGTAACCTCTCAAAACACTTTACTAGGCTATCGGAAATCAGCTTTTCTTTTGCCGAGCCGAAAAAGATTTGACTGGGTAGTCTGGGTCCCTGACAAAGATAGCCCTCACATTTACAAGATAGACAACCAAATTTTCTTAGCCGGGTCTTTATTTGACCGTGAAGTTTTGTCAGGAAATGTAGAAATAGCCCTAAGTTACGTTTATTGATCATTTTAATAAACCTAATTCCATGAAATTTGTATTTTCTTTCATAAAATGCCTGAATGAAACAGTTTGCGTTGCCAATCGCTGATATCGCTGAAGCTGTACAAGCTGCGAAGGGCGAATTGCCGTCTCATCATAGCCAGCCTCACGGAATTCTTTCGCACTGGCCGGGGCGACATTGTCAATGGCAATACGCCGTCCTCCATATCACCGTCGAACTCGGTGGGCTCTCAGGTGAGTACATCGATACAGCGGCAGGTGATAATCCCAGAAGCCGATTTCATGCTTTCCCCTTTTCGTTTACCAAACAGGGCTCCGGTTCGAATACGCCGCCAGGCAGAATAGTGCCTCAGGATATACACAACCAGTTGTGCAAGCAGAACGAGTATCTCAGCTATGTGCATATGGCTCACGAGCTGTGGGATCAAGCCGATCGATTGGTGCGCTCAGGCAGTCACATAGGTGAGTTTTTCCACATAGTGTACTAGCCCTGTTCCACTGCAACATTCTGCTACATTCTCGAGGATGGTCCATTGTTTTACACGGGGTCTCCCATAAGGGAGGGTTAATATCTTAATCTAATCTAATTTCTTATTGTTTTTGAAATTATAATTTTTTTTTTAGAAAAAGATTAATGGAAACTAGATCCATTCATAGATAATTTCATTCACATGTCGAACAAGAATGTAGATGTATCAGTGGAATCATCTACATTCCATTTTCGAAAATATGTTGCAGTGGAATGGGACTTTAATACTGAACCCTTAGCAAATTCTTAGTCTAATTCTTTTGCCTAATTACAGATTTCTTCCGCGATTTGGATCACGAGAATGGCCCGCTAACGCTGCACAGCACCATGCATGAGGTGTTCCGGTATGTCCAGGCGGGCCTAAAGACGCTCAGGGATGCCGTGTCGCATCCGACGCATCAGTAGCGACAACGGAAACGAAGAGGGAGGCGACGGAAACACCACCACCAAACGTGTCTAAATAAAAGTCAGGCCAAATTAGCAACTATTATTATATACTACAAGCAACTAATTATAGTTTAGTTAGTCAACAAACGAAAGGAAATCGAAACCAATCGAAACCAACAACCTTCCAACAAAAACGAAGTAAACCTGCAGCAACACAACAAGAAATGATTTTTGTTACTAATTTATAATTTGTATATGTAATATGTATTCTTGCATAATGCACACCAATTACTTATTACTTATTTTCCTTATGCTCAATTTTCGATTGTTTTTTAAGAACGTTAAGCTTTATATTTATGCCTAGTTTTAATTGATATTACCCACAACAAATACACACACAAACCACACACACACATTACAAGTTATATTAGCTGTATGTCCTAGAGCGTAAGCCAAAAATGAGAAAGGATCCAACCATCAACCACATTTTTAGTTGAATTTTGTTTGTACTACACAGGAGATGGCTGGCTTTTTAAATTGTTTAAGTTTTAGTTAATTTTCGCTCTGCAGCCTTGTTAGCAATTATATATATTATTGCGATTATATAAAGAAAAAGTTATAGTTGTAAATTCCTTCTATTTTATTAATTTTAAATTAGTTTTTATTGAAAAGCAATCACACCACACACGTTTTTAGAACAAAATACACATGAATGATACACACACGATATGCATATATATTAATATATATTTCAAATATATACATATATATGGAAATTTGAATTTTGCTTTTGTTTTATTTCGCTTTTGTTTACACTGAAAACTGAACATCTCCCACATATGAACAATGAACATACATATAATATACGGAATTCGATCTATTATTATTAATGGGTGCCTCAAGAACTCAAACAGACGCAACAAGTAATAGTGCATTAGTAGAATTAAACGAGTTAAAAATCAATCGAAATAGACTTGCCCTTGAAATCGATATAGTACTTATACATATACATATAAACTGTACATATAGCCGCCGATATATACACATAATATATATTTTTAATATGCCAAACAACAAACAACCGCGAAATGCATTAAACTAAAACCTACTTTAAGTCCGATTTCAATCAGCCAAGGGACGAGGCGGACCCGGATCCGGAATGAGATGCCATATATAGAGGGGATGTAACGTGCGTGGATGATAGGTTCGCCAAGTTAATCACCTTGGCACCATTATGGTTGACTCTGTTTTCTTTGGCATAGAGTCGAAACTAAAACCACGAAAGAAAATCAAAGTGAAAACGTAACGAAAAACCAAAAGGGAAAGCAAACAAACAAACCGCAATTAAATCTTTATTAACTAATTAAATGGTTCTGGGGAAACAACAAACAAAGCAGAAAACAAACAATTACGTTATAGGCAAATTTTAAGTTTAACTCTTAGGATACGGATGCGAGGAGGATGGAATCACAATTTTATTTGTGCAAATCGGAACTAAGTGTAATTATTATAAATTAAACCTCAAACTTTGGCAGGGGTGCCACAGAAATCGATGTGGACTGGAGATCACTTGAAAGGGTGTCCGAAAGTACCTACAAAAATCCCAAATTACAATGAATTGGCGAGCTAAAAAATTTAATTGCATACTTTTTGGCGCCCTCTTAAGTGATTTTAAGCCCATAACTATTTCTGAGGCTCCCGAGATGAATTGTTAATATTTAAACATTTGTAAATAATACAAAAAATATGTAGACACTGGAAGACATACGTACATACATATACATTAACACATGCATACATATACATTACTTATATATTGGTATATATGGAGATATACATACATATATATATTTTTATATATATACACGATGAAATACAACTAAACAACGGTAGAGGTCATAGTTAAATTTTTTCAAAACGACAAGATCAACAACTTGCAGCAATAAGCAACCGACAACAACAAGAACAGCAACAACAAATAACAAACGAAACGCGCCTAGAAATACATAGTTAATAATTATATTTTGTTAAGCGTTATTATAGAAAACTAAAAAGAAAGAACAAAAAAAAAAACAAAGCAAACAGAACGACAGAACGAACTGCAAGAATACCAAAAGAATTAAGTTTTAAGCTGGGCATTAGAATGGAAAACACGAAATGGTTCATTAACAAAACTAAAGTAAAAATATATATATTTTGTACAAATATAATTAAAATCAGCCGCAGCTAAAACCAAGTACACTTATTAAAGTTTAAGCAACAACAACAACAACAACAAACCGAAACAACCAATTTAATATGCAATTACCATAAAAGTAGTTGATAAATCAAACGAATAAAACATCAAAAAATTGTAACATTTAAATATCATCATAGCGTTTTATTAAAAAACTTTTAAAAGTTTTGGAACGAAATGCAGAAACTAAGTAAGGGGGATAATAAAACTAAGCTCCAATATGATTGCATTGATTGATTGATAATTTACAGAAAACAGATTACTTCATTGCATGTCGAAAAATAACATTTTAACAAATAGCGGAGAAATATCTTACTTCTTCAATCGACCAATCAACTTTTCCATACATTTTCTCGATTTAAAGAAATTCATAAATAATTTTATTTATAAGTAACGAAAAAATCATCGGTTTTTTTTTAATTAGTTGAATTTTAATACCAGTACACGGGATATTATAACTCAAATCAAAAGTTCAAATTCTATATATTCTTTATTTTTCCATAGGGACGATAAAAAGTAAGTTAGAAAGCTACGGTAAGGTTGGAAAGCCAAAGTATTGTGGGTGAAATTAAAGCGATCATGGACATGGCTAATTCTAATATGTTGCCTCCTTTTTTTTTTGTAAAAATAATCCTTTTTTTTCAATCAAGCATTATTTTTCGAAAAGTTAAAATATCGAAAAAATTCTACGTGAATCGATATCCATAGGTATTTTGGATTATTTTTTTTGAATTTTAGATCGATCGGTTAAGATTTTTTCGAATTATGTGTCCAGCCACGGAAAAATAGGGAATACGGAGAAATACTACACGTCCGCCACTTTCGACTGGCTCTTTCATTTAGCGTTATTTGGTTGGATTTCCCAAATCTTGAATAACACGAGTTACTGAACGTAGTAGTAGTATTTTTTTTTTTTCCATCCCTGGTATTATACAATTTTTTTGTGTTGTGTACCTTGAGACGATACAAGATAATTATATACATATTGAGGAGACTTACTCCTTCCAAAATAGGACATTTAGTTTAATTAGGTTTTGAGGAATTTTTTGGGAAGAGCCAAACATAAAATGCATCGATAGATAGAGAAGTGTTGGTCAACCGCAAAACCACGATCGTCCAGCGCTGCCACTCAGCTCAACTATCCTCAGCGCTTTCCAACACATCATTAAGTTGTTAGTTGTTGTGACGATCGTTTCGTGGAATATTTTTGGCTCCCGGTTTTATTATATTATTTATGTATTAAGCTGTTATTAAAACGTAAGTTACCTGCAATTATATCACGTGTAAATGAATTTCCATAAGTGCGATCAGATGCGAGGATCGCATGATAAGCCTCGGCCATGTGGTCGTAAGTATCCCTCGCAGACCCGAATTGTCGAAGACCACCTGCAAGAACCAATCCTTCCAATGTGTTCCTCCGAAGAGAGCATCGGGGGCGTCGACATTAATGTGGCACTGGGCAGGTCCCAAGGACGATTTACATCACACATGGAACATCCGGAGCATGGAGCATCCCATCCCACCACCCGCCAAAGAGCATGTGTGATTCCTAAGAAATGAACTGTAAAACAACGGAAGCTACTTCCGAAGCATCAAGGATATTATTTCAAAGACAACAACGATGAAACCATCCGTTTGCCCGAAAGATTCATGCAAATCCAAGGAAATTAATTCATGTTCAACATCGGGATCGGGGGACGCAACCACCTGGCTGGGACCGTCAAGTCCTGTGTACAATGCAATAGCTTCTCAACGTGGGGACACCACTCTATTAGTCCAATTGGAAATCTTTTGCGACCAACAATCCACAGCATACTCCTCAACGTATCAGGACCCCGGAGTTATGGGAAGATTAACGATTTGCGTCTTCTATGTCATGTCCCTTCAAAGCAAATACATGCCAACAGTATATGACGGCCCAGGATTCTTTAAAGCTCAATTATTCATACATACATATCTATGTATATGTACATTTCACAATTTTTGTAATGATTTTTATACCCGGTACCCATAGAGTACAAGGGTATTATGAGATGCCAACCGAGAATGTATGTAACAGGCAGAAGGAGGCATCTCCGACCCCATAAAGTATACATATTCTTGATCAGCACCACCAGCCGAGTCGATTTAACCATGTCCGTCTATCCGTCTGTCTGTCCATGTGAAACAGCAGATCTCAGAGAGTATAAGAGCTAGAGTTACCAAATTTGGTGACAACATTGGAATCTGTTGCACGTAGATCAAGTTTGTTTTCAAATTTGGTCACGCCCACTTCCGCCTTCAAAAATCATAAAAAACGTTAAACAAGCTATACTCGTTATTTTCGGGTTAAAGTTAATAGATGAGACGGACGTTTCCTGAAAACTTCAATAAAATCGGATGATAAACATGGGAGTATTAGCAATAAGGTTTGAATTTTAACACACCGCTAAGGCACTGATGTTGCAAGCTGTAGCCGACGGGTGGCGCATTCGAGCCTTGGCCGTGCGATATAATGGCGCCAATGTATGTATGTACAATTTTAATTTGCCTTTTAGTGTGAAGCGCAAACGTTTAGGTACCGGGTATCTCACAGTCGAGCACAGTCGACTGTAGCTTTCTTACTTGTTTATCATACCCTTGCTGAGGGTATTATCACCAGCCGAATCGATCTAACCACGAATGTCTCTCTGTCGGTTTTTACACAAAATAGTCGCTCAGTTTTAAAGCTATCGGGTTAAATTTTTTAAATTTCGCGATATAGCTTTTTTAAGGTTTTAGAATTTTGTTTAATTTCATTAAGATCGGACAACTATATTTTATATGTAGCTGCCATAGATCGGTCGATTTATTTAAAAATGTAAAATTCTATATGTTAAGTGTATACGTAAATGTTAAAAAAATTAACAAACTTCAAAACTTTTTCTATTTTACCAAAATTGATAGACTTCCAGACTGCAAGGCTATTCAAACTTCGGCTTACCGAAGCTTCCTTATTGTTTTTTTTTTTTAACTTAAAGAATATAAATAATTTAATTAATACTTATAGTAATATAATTTGTAGTCATGTGTGGCTTTTGCCCCAAAAATGTTATACCTTTCGCAAAAAAGTAGCTTGTAATAGTTAAAATGTTAATGTCTATGTTTACCTAGTCGAAATTACTATTAAATCCCTGACAGTTTTAGATGCCATGCGTCCCACTACAGTTTGATATCCATCGCCGAAGCATAACTTAATGCGTGCCTGTTGGTAGTTGTTGTTGGTGCAAGCAGGAACAAAACAATCCACAAGAGGGAGAGCGAGGGGACTGTTGCATACTTGTGGGCGGCGGGGATGGGCAGGATGGAGAGATGGGCCATTCCGCAGGCAGAGTTCAATGGTCTTTTGACAAAATGATGTCAAGTTGAGCTCGCCGAGCTGCAGGCTTTGCTTTTCCTCCGTGCTCGCTCTTGCTCTCTCCGAGTCTCCATCGCTCTCTCCGCTCACCGTCTCCACGGAGCTCCAGTCAGCTGCCTGGCACTCTTCGCCCCCTGATTGTTGTTGTTTAACTGTTTGTTTGGGTGCCTTTTTCGGCTCTCTTTGCGGCCGGCTTGCGATGCTCGGGTCTCTCGTTCACACTCGCTGCCACCTCAATGGAGAAAGGAGAACCTACCGCAATTCGTTTTGTGTTCATGGCTGCATTTCCTTGTTTATGTTTTGCGAGCGAATGTAGGGTACTCACGGCCGAGAGAGCCGCGGAGAGTGTGTTGTGTTGGGTACCGTTATGTTGCCGAAGCTGTTGCAGCCTGCGCAAGTTGCGACTGCAGCTTTTTGTGAATTGTTGGAACTTGTCGTTGTTTGCAGTCCCTTTGACGTCTTCTTCTTCCCTTCCATCCTTCCTTTGCTCCTCCCCCTTCCATTCATATGTGTAGAATACAATGTCACAATTCTAACTAATACTGCTCTAAATCGGAAAATTAAAATAGTTTGTATTCCTGGTTTTTCAAAAACGTACTTATTTAATTAATTTTTTTTAAGGGACTATTTTGCTGTTATTCTTTTTTGTATCTCAGGGCTGTCAATTCCTTTTGTTTAACTTTAAATTTGTTCATACAGGTATGTCCCACCAATCGCTATGGATTTGAAATTAACTGCATTTCAATGTCAGAAAGTACCATAAAATAAGACATCTGCTAACGTTGACCTAAACAATTAATGAAGTATCACTGTGGACGGCAGTCCACGTAGTGACGATGAGCACCAAGACTGTGGTGCGCAAGGAGACTACTATATACAGCCGTAGAATTGAAAATCTGCTAGGATAGAACCATTTATAAAAGGTATTGTAAACCTCTTTGAAACTGAATACTAAGATTATTTCAAAATCGGCACTTAGCTGAAAAATTTTAAACAGGCAGCGTGCCGATTTTTAAACTAATTAAAAACTTTTTAAATATTTTTGTTTAAATAACTATTAATCGTCACAAAAATCGGTATCAGAAATTTTTTGAGTTGAATGTGCCATCGTCACTTTAATCTTACCTCGTTAAGAGGTGTTTTTATTTGATTCAAAATTAATTCGGAACCAAAGAAATGTTATTATGTTATGTTAAGTCAAAAAAGAACTATCAATATCTTAAGAAATACAAAAAGTAATAGTAAGCACATCAGCCGCCACAATTGGATATCTCAGTATACTCATTATAATGTCTTGGAAATTAATCTCAGTATTCGCTTGTAGTCAAGAGCTTGCATCTACCCCACTGTGCATGCCGGTGCAAAACTACGCAGTTATGCTGTGCATTCGTCTTCCGCCAACACCCCCCGTCCACCCAGTAAGCTGTCTCCACTCTCCCCCGACTCACTCCCACTCTCTCGGAGCGTGCTCAACTGTACGTCGATAGGAGGAGGAGTAGGAGCCGCTGCCGCCGCTGACTGCGACGCGGCAGAGCTGGCGCGGGTCCTGGCTGCAGTTGTCCTGGCGGCAATCGAACACTTTAATCATTTAGTTCTTGCACTCTCCGGCAGCAAGTTGTGTTTTTTGATTCTCGTCGTATTGTCGTCGTTCCTGAATTGTTGTATATCGGTATCAAAGTACACACATCTTGCATACTCACACCACTGCGCCCACACATGTACATCCGTGTGCCCATTTGCACAGAGTGCTAAGTTAAACATCTAAGAATCAGTTCGAAAACCCCAAGTGTGTGCGTGTGCGTGCTCAACTAAGTTCTAAAACTCATTTGCAACAAACGAATCTTCGCGTTTTTCAAAGCAGTGCCAGTGAATCGAGCGAAACTAAAGCAAATTTGGCGTAGGATATTTTGCGGCGCTAGCGAATAAAAGTAAGCTTACAGAAATAGTTACGGCATTTTATTTTGCATGCACAGTGCAAAGTGCCCACACCCAAAGTCGATTTTTCGCTTTGCATACATGCACACGAACCAGTACCGTGTGTGTGTGTGGTGGAGAAGCGAATAGTAAAACGGGGCTCAATGGGGCGGCTCGCTGTCGGCAGAATCGCAATTTCTCTACACTGTGATATATATTTGCCGCCTACACTCACACTGACTTACACTCTCCCTCACACTCCCAAGCTCATGCAGCTGCGTTTCGTGCAGCGCCGGCATCGCAGTTTTCAATTCGCTGCCTGCAGCCGCCGTTTAACCTAAAAAAAACGGCGCATCCCAGGAGCGTGCCACTCAGGGGGGTCAGGTCCACACCATCTCTAACCCTTAGCAAAACCCTCATCCTGTGCCTTTAGGTCACATTGATTCTAAGATAAATATCTCACGCCTTTCAATTATGTAAACTTATTAAACTTATGAATAATTTGTTGTTTCAAATTAATGCTATAATATTTTGTTTCGATTTAAGCCGCTGATCTCTGCGACCCCTTTCCGCCGCCCCTGCGTTGGCAGCGCTGTCAACTGCAGCTTTCGGCTAAGCTCGCTCTCTGCCAGCCGAGCGGCTCTCACTCTCACACCGTTGCATATCTTCTGGCGCGCTCAGCTGACTGCTGCGCTTCCGCTGCAGCTTGCGCTCTCCCGAGCTCGGCCTCTCTCGCTCTTTCTCTGCTGTTTATTTTTGCCGCACCCAAATGCAAGCGGCCTCCAGCCGTTAGCCTTAGATGCTACTGCTACTCTATTTTCTTGCCCGTTCCTTTTCTGGGCACTTTCTCGTGCTCTCTCTCCTCTTACCCTTTGCCAAGGTGTGTCACTTTTTTGTTTTGTTCCTGCTCTTTGAGTACGTCTTCTGCTTCGGCATGCGAACACACACAGTTGTGTGCCAGTGTGCGTGCGCCTGCAAAGGTACTGTGTCGGTGCAATCGGTGCATCCATCAATTAGCAGGAAGCGATTTTAAACAATTTATGAATGAAAATTAATGGTTGCACACCCCCTATTAGCGGGCGTTCATTGAGGGAGTGTTGAAAAGGCAAATTCCCTAAGGGTTGGCAAAACTTACAGACTATCCCACCAAAGTTCCTAATTGACTAAGTGAATTCTAGGACTGGACTTCAAATCGAAATTGGTAAAAAGTACAGTGAAGACTTGGTTTAACAGTCTGGAATAAAGGAATTTGGAATGTTTCAACTTTAAAATTGGAAAAAGCCGAATAACTTCTTTGACTGGGCGGTAGTGGGCGTGGTCAAGTTTTATATAAGGGTAAAGTAATCAAATTGGCTCTTATCGTTTCTGATATCGCTAAATCTCCTAGCGATGATGATAAAGAATATTTATATAATACAAGTAACCATAAATATTTTAAGCCTAGATCTTGTCAAGAGTCTAAATAATCCTGCTTTTGAAGGATCGCTCTATAGTTTTACGGTGAGAATGCTTTGTTTCCTCCTTTCAATACAGTTTTATTCATTAAAATCTGGTCCCTTTTGAATTTGGGACCTTGCTTATTTTTTACGTGGATTTGCTAAATTAATCGGACTATTTTATGGTTGTCGTTATCGCTCTTCAATGAAAAGTGCTTCTAAACATAGCGTAATCCATTAAAACTGCATGTTTGCCTCTATGCAGAAAATAGTCTAAGCATCGAGAACTATATTAAACAAGTAAGAAAGCTACGTCGACTGTGCTCGACTGTGAGATACCCGGTACCTAAACGTTTGCGCTTCACACTAAAAGGCAAATTAAAATTGTACATACATACATTGTACATACATACATTGGCGCCATTATATCGCACGGCCAAGGCACGAATGCGCCACCTGTCGGCTACAGCTTGCAACAGCAGTGCCTTAGGGCGGTGTGTAAAAATTCTAACCTTATTGCTAGTATCTCCCATCTTTATCATCCGATTTTACTGAAATTTTCAGGAAACGTCCGCTCTATTTTATTCATGTATTGTATCTATTAACTTTAAACCGAAAATTACGAGTATAGCTTATTTTACGTTTTTTATGATTTTTGAGGGCGGAAGTGGGCGTGGCCAAATTTTAAAACAAACTTGAGCTGCGTGCAACAGATTCCAATGTTGTTACCAAATTTGGTAACTCTAGCTCTTATAGTCTCTGAGATCTGTTGTTTCTTACAGTCGGACAGAGGTTGGCACTAACCCATAATACCCTTGTACCCTATGGATACCGGGTATAAAAAATCCGAAAAAGTTTTGCGCCTAAAGTATATTTGAAAATACACAATCTACTAAATATATATTCTATAAGGTCCCTGCTGCGTATATTGACCTTATCAAAAATACCCTTGAACATCACAAATGATACATAAAAATGTGTATAGAACGTAGAGGAATTGCCGATTTTCACAGATTGTTATTTACAATGACCGATCGGTCCTATGAAATCGTTCGACGTCCAATTTAAATAAAGCGATGTTAAAATAGTATTACCTTTTCTTAGTACTAGATTATTTGAGAAGTTTTAACCAGATAGATTTAAAACGGACAGACGAGAAAGGGAAGAAACGTTCAGATGGACGGACATGGCTACTGATGCTGATCAAAAACATACATTACAGGGTCGGAAATTTCTCCCAGTAATACTTTTCAGTGATATCAAAAACTGTAACTGCTAACTAATTGATTATTCATTGCATTGTGGACATCAGTTTCTCCGCTACGAAAAAAGTGCCAACCACAATCACAGCTGTTTTTGTCGGCCAGCAACTCCGGCACTTGGAAGTTGCCCACTAATACTGGCATTTCCACACTTGAATCCTGCATTTTATGATTAGGTCGTTCCCGTAAAGCACATAGTATGAAATGCTGTACGCTCGTGCAAAATCCAATTATAAAATACCTCCGCCAGCGTCCATCTCGTGCCTCCACCTTGCGAATACATAGTGCCAGGCACAAGCGCGATATGGACGACCGTGTAGTTGGGATCCACTCTCTCTTCCTCGCGCGCGCGACGAGCAAGAGCAAGGGCCGCGTTCTGGCCAAGAAGCCGCCACCGCCACTCTCTCGCTGCTCCGCACGCCGCTCTCCGCCTCTTGGACACATTTGTAGTCGCCTTCGCCGAGGGGCATAAAAATAATTTCCACGCCGCTCGCCAATTCAGTTTATTTCTGTTCTGTTGAGTTGCAGGAACACGTTCTTTTCTACTTTCCGTTCGGTTTTATTTCCTTATTATTATTGTTATTACGAATTAGTTTCACGCTCTTCGGTTTGGCTTGGTTTATTATTAATATCATTATCCATTCGATAAATAATATTCCAAAAATTATTCGTTCGTTTCGGTTATATTTGTAAATGAGTACAATTTTCCGTTTGTCGTTTTGTTTTTTGGGAGCGCTTTCCTCCCGTTTGGTTTCGGTTCGTTCGGTTATTATTAAAAATAAATAAAGCAAACACATCCCCTGAAAATTGTTTCGTAATCGCGTTGAAATCTAGAAACAACAGCCAACAACAAGTTATATTCGATTTACTCCAGAGATTTAGAGACTAAAGGTAACCACAGGTCGGCAGCGTTTATGTAATTTGGAAAATAGTTCAATATTTTAAGATAGGGGGGCAGAATCAGCTACTTAACCTCAAACACGCGCTAATGAGCGGCCAGCATCTACACATATACGTCAGCATGAGCATCAGCGCCCAGCTCCCAGCTCCCTCCCATCCGCCATCAGCTGCGATGTGGTTTTTGTTTTAAAAATATTTTCGAAAATATAATCTTGCCGGCTATGCGGCGGTGCGATTCTCCTCGCACTCATCACACACGCCCGTTTGTTTGTTTATTTTTAAAATATTAGTTTTTCGCACGATTTGCGGCGTTGAATGCAACCAACTGCCTTCGGACACTGGCAATGCGAATTGAACACACATTTTGGACCAAAAGGTGCAAAGATCTGGTCATGATCTCTCGCGCCAGCCATTGACATTGAGATATGGATATATTTAGATAAAATATTGATTAAATAAGCAGTTAAATCGGTTTTTAATTTTTAAAACTATCTAGAAGTTATTGTGAAAATCATAACAAAGCCTGTTTATCACAGCACGTCTGCAAAAATATTTACAAACAATATGGCTTTGATTATTGAAGGGTTTCGAATTACCTTACACTCTTTAAGTGCCACTATTTGTATTGGAGTCCGTTTTCTACGTCAACGTTAACCAGAAGTGAAAGCTCTTAGTTAGTACATTAGCTACGCGGTTGCTATGTACACATGTGTGTATGTACACGCTTACTAATTGCGTTCCGTAATCATAAAGGCCCATTTGAATATGGGCTAAAAATAGATTTCTGTTTTTGGCCAAATTACTGTTTGTATATCAAGAAGCAGACATAACTGCGGCGGCAAACAGAAACAAATTGGGGAAATAATCACATGTTTATTTCCTTATAAATCTAAGAAGCAGAGTTTAAACAAAGTATTGCATTGCAAAAACCCAACTCTGTTGATTTTGTTTCGCTTTTTATTAAACTCAAAGCGAGCACTTATAAATAATTTTATGCTGACCATGAAATTGTTGGTATATCTGTAGATAACTCCTATCCAATGGATAATTCTCCATTGTGTAAATTTCTTCATTCTTCAGTCTGCTTACCTATAAATATATCCAGTTTCCAATTTATAGCGAACCTTATTTCAATTGTATCGATTTACAGTCACTTTTATAATTGTCTTGCCCTATTTTTACTTACCATCCATCCACATCCACATCCACATCCATTCAGCAGCCAACCAGCAAATTTGCAGAGACCGCAGAAACAAAGAGCCTCGGACATTTGTGTGGCTTCATTAAAAAAGTTTACTTTTGTTGTTTCCGCCGTTTCGTTTTCACGGAATACGGAAAACGACGCTGGGACAGGCAGGCGGAAGATAGCCCGTATTTCATTTAAATTTAATTAAAATAATTGATTTTTATTGCAATTTCGTTCTTTGCTCTTCTTCAGTAACAACTTTCGGGTCCCCACACATCCATATAACGTATGCTTACGTGGATGCCATTGGCGAAGCGCTTTTAACTAGGCTATAGTAAAGGCTATATTCATCCACTGCGGTCTCTCGGCGTGTGCATCTCTGAATAGGGTAAGCCCAGCCGGAAATCAGGGGCCGACCTGGAACTAATCGAATTCATTCGCTTACAGACTTCACAGCAGCAGTATTATATCTACAGCGACATACAAAACCATCTATCTTCCCCCGTCTATTTCTGTTACTTGCTCGGACCAGATTCCTAAGCAGAAGAAAGCCGTAAATGTTAGCCTTCTTTTGAATCTATATTTGTGGTCAATATGATATCACAGCACATTGGTTTAAAGTAGAAACAAACTAAATTAATTGTTTCCTGTATTTGTGATATTATTTTAACCGCATCTATATTCACCTTTAAGCTTTATCAGCCTTGAAGCTTAGTTTCTTCCCCTCCCAACAGCAACCTCTTTACAATGGTCGAGGGTCAAACAGCCGTGCAGCAGCAGCAGCAGCAACAGCAGCCAAGCGGAGCTGGCAGCAGCACCACTGGAGGAGCTGGCGGTGGATCGGCGGCAGTGACCGCCAATGTGACCAACAGCCAGGCTCAGACGAATGGAGGCACCACCTCAGCTCCATCTGCGTCAGCGGGAGCGGGAGCTGGAGCCGGCGTCACTACAAACACAGCAGCTGCTGCTGGCCAGGCTACCGCAAACAATGCGCCCGCCAGTAACAACAATAACACCAACAATAACAACAACAACTCAACGGCAAACAACAATAATAACAACAATAACAACAATGAACCAGATCCCAAAACCAATTTGATTGTGAACTATTTGCCGCAAACGATGTCACAGGACGAGATTCGCTCGCTGTTCGTTAGTTTCGGTGAGGTGGAGAGCTGCAAGTTAATCCGTGACAAGGTGACAGGTGAGCGCATTACCAAAGGAACATACAAAAAGCAAACACAAGTACAAAGATCGAATATAAACCTAGAATACTTATATACTCGGGGTTGCTACAGAGTGGTTTTTAAATCCCTTCAAAAGGTGTACGAAATGTAACATCAAACATTTTACTTTATACTTCTTAACACTTTTTTTTAAGGTATTTTAAACCCCTAGTGTTTTCAGGGATCAGGGATGTGACATAATTCGAGGATTTGAAATGGAACTCGAACTAGGCCCTTAAATATTTCATTGTCTATTCTTTTTAAATAATTATATACGAATAACGATTTCTGTGGCATCGATTACGTTTTGAAAGAATCGATGTATTGTCAGACACTTTCCAGATAAATTCTACCAAGAAAGCGAGAATAAAGAGTTGACGACAAATAAGGATATCTAAATTCAAATTAAGCTTTTAAATATTTTCATATACTAAATATAAGTTTTGGTCATTTTCTTAAAATGGATGTGTGCATGCTCTACCGATTGAGATCGGACTTTTAGTAGGTTTAATCCATTGTTAACAAACATGTTATATAAGCATCTAAATCAAGAAAAGTTAAAAAAAAAACAGACAAATCCTTTATTACGATTTAATCGATTAAATCGATTTTATTTTGTAAAAGATCGATAAAAATCGATGCGCTGAGAATCGATTTTTTTCACAGCTGTACTGCCTAGATAGGAATCTTAATCTTTGAACCTTTCTATAGTTTTCCTCCATCAAGAAAATCTTGTTTTTTCCCACAAGTAATTAATTCTCTCTCTAATTTTCCAGGTCAGAGCCTGGGTTACGGTTTTGTAAACTATGTCAAGCAGGAGGATGCGGAAAAGGCCATCAATGCGTTGAACGGCCTGCGACTGCAGAATAAAACCATCAAGGTCTCCATTGCCCGACCCAGTTCCGAGAGCATTAAAGGTGCCAATCTCTATGTATCCGGTCTTCCAAAGAATATGACACAATCCGATTTGGAATCATTGTTCAGTCCATACGGCAAGATCATAACTTCGCGCATTCTTTGTGATAATATCACTGGTGAGTGTTGTAATCAAAGCCGGTCATCGGTCCAAAAAAAGGGGAGAATATATATGGTAGTTATCTCAATAGTTCAAATACATTTTATTGACGGTCGAAAATAAACCTTTTTTTTTTTTTTTTTTTTTATTAAAGCATGTCCTAAAAAGATATATATCTTTCCTGATTAGCCTGCACAATTTGATTTGGAATTATGCTGGCGCTCCACAATATATTCTCCGTTTTCAATTAGTGCATTTATAATTAATACAAAATTTTATTTACACTTTTATTTATTACATGTAATACCAAAAATAAGATGAACATGCGCCGGGTATGTTTTGTGCTATCATTTCTTTATGTTTCACTATTTCCCTATGCTGTTCATCGATCATATGTAGTTCGCTTCAAAATTCGCATTAATTATTCGCTTGCAAAATGGCCTAAATAAATAAAAGCACATACATTTATACACCAAACATAATCATCTGTAATGCATGGCAGTTTAAAGCTCGTTTGCTTTTCTAGATTCTTCCCATCCGAACTTACCAAACAAAATAAAACCACATTTACTGACACAGTCCTATGTTGGTCTTTCAGGTCTCTCCAAGGGCGTTGGCTTTATACGCTTCGATCAGCGATTTGAGGCCGATCGGGCCATCAAGGAGCTGAACGGCACCACACCGAAAAATTCCACCGAGCCGATAACCGTCAAGTTCGCCAATAATCCCAGCAGCAACAAGAACAGCATGCAGCCCTTGGCCGCCTATATAGCGCCCCAGAATACGCGGGGCGGCAGGGCGTTTCCAACGAATGCTGCAGCCGGAGCAGCAGCCGCCGCCGCTGCTGCCGCCATTCATCCAAATGCAGGACGTTACAGGTGAGGATAAGTCGTAGTTTGTGAACAGGGTGAAACAAAAAAATGTTTTTAATATACTAAAAATCATTTAAGTACATCTTTTGCACGTAATTAAACAGTAATTAAACAGAAAACCGCTCAATTTTTATACCCGGTACCCACAGGGTACAAGGTATTATGAGTTAGTGCCAACCGAGAATGTATGTAACAGGCAGAAGGGGGCATCTCCGACCCCATAAAGTATATATATTCTTGATCAGCATCACCAGCCGAGTCGATTTAGCCATGTCCGTCTGTCCGTCCGTGTGAAACAACAGATCTCAGAGACTATAAGAGCTACCAAATTTGGTGACAACATTGGAATCTGTTGCACGCAGATCAAGTTTGTTTTAAAATTTGGCCACGCCCACTTGCGCCCTCAAAAACCATAAAAAACGTTAAACAAGCTATACTCGTTATTTTCGGGTTAAAGTTAATAGATACAATAAATGAATTAAATAGAGCGAACGTTTCCTGAAAATTTCAGTAAAATCGGATTATAAACATGGGAGATATTAGCAATAAGGTTAGAATTTTAACACACCGCCCTAAGGCACTGCTCTTGCAAGCTATAGCCGACAGGTGGCGCACTCGAGCCTTGGCCGTACGATATAATGGCGCTAACTGCAGAAGAAATGACAAAAGAATATAGCAAGAAATGACAAAAAATAACATAATTCATTTTTTGACGCCGATCGAGCGGGTTTTTATGTGTTCCTATAAAATGTATCATTCATATTTAAGTATGACATTAAATTGTTTAGGTCGGGAGCTAATGTATGTACAATTTTAAATTGCCTTTTAGTGTGAATCGCAAACGTTTAGGTACCGGGTATCTCATAGTCGAGCACAGTCGAATGTAGCTTTCTTACTTGTTTCACTTTGAATGCATTCGAATGTCGCATTCGACATCAGAGGATTAATACTAAATTTACGATTCTTTAATTTTATTTGTATTATTATCTTCAAGGGTACATAAACTTCGGCCACTTCTTGTTGTAACTTTTAGATGGATTAATATTATAATTGCATCATAATAATTATTCATTCGTTTTATAAAGGTTCACTAAATAGCATTCTTACTATTTGTACAGCTCTGTGATCTCCCGCTACTCCCCTTTGACCAGCGACCTAATAACCAATGGCATGATCCAAGGCAACACCATTGCCAGCTCGGGCTGGTGCATTTTCGTCTATAATCTGGCGCCCGAGACCGAGGAGAATGTGCTGTGGCAGCTATTTGGGCCATTTGGTGCCGTGCAGTCAGTGAAGGTGAGAGATCTTTCCAATATAAGATATCTGAACTGATCCAAATTATGGCCACTAATACTACCATTATTAAAGAAAGCTTACTCCTAAATATATAGTATTTAATTCTTTTCAATCCCAATTCTCAGGTGATTCGCGATCTGCAAAGCAACAAGTGCAAGGGCTTTGGCTTTGTTACCATGACTAACTACGAGGAGGCTGTGCTGGCCATTCAATCGCTGAATGGCTACACTCTGGGCAACCGGGTGCTTCAGGTCAGCTTCAAGACCAACAAGAACAAGCAAACGTAATTATTAACCAAGTTGGCTGCTGTTGTCAATGCCAATGCGGCGGCGGCGGCGTTGGCGGCCAATGGTTTGGTCCTACACAATCATCACCATCACCACAACCACAACCAAGGCAGCATCGCTAACAACATCAACATCAACAACAACAACAACAATAGCTATCAATTTGGCAAATACCACAACAGACAGCACAACAGCAACAGCAACAGTAACAATAGCAATATGAGCAAGCAGCCAAGCAAGCCAGCGACCTCGACCAGCAACAAGCAACAATCAATAATGCCGCCACCTAAGAGATTAGCCAGCAGCAGCAATGCAACAGCAACAGCAACAGCAGCAGCGGCGACAGCAGCAGCAGCAGCAGGAGCAGCCGGAGATAGTATGACCACAGCAACACCTCCGACCAACAGCAGTAGCAGCAACGGAGATGCCGCTTCCTCCTCGTCGTCGTCGAGCAACATTCTAAAGACTTCCACCAAGTTCATTTACAACAAGCCACAGAATCACTATGAGCTGCTGCAGCAGCAGCTGCAGTTGCAGCAGGAGTTCGCGCAGTTCCTGACCAATGTGGCCAACAGTGCTGCTGCAGGCGCAGGCACAGGCACGCCCAACAACAGCAGCAGCTCCAGCAACAACAACTCGGTGAGCCATCGCAATGGAGGAGGAGGAGGAGGAGGGGGAGGACTCGGAATGAACGCCAATCCATCCGCTGGCGGTGTTTCTGGCAATAAAAACAGTAGCAACAGCAATAGTTACATGCCCTCCTGGTCCAATTATTTCTTTTAAAGGTTTAAAGGTTTACCTTGCCCATCAGCCACGAGTCATAGATCCTTTGTAATTTAGGTCCCGCTTTGAGTTACCGAGTTACTTTCATTTTTGTAGCTTTTAATTTTGTTTAAAAAAGCAGAAGCATCTTCACTTTTGTTAATTAATATCGAAATCGAAATCTTGAATTTTTTCCAATATTTATCCTTAGGTTATGTAGAATGTAATTCATTTTCTTTGTTTATGACTTTTAAAACACACCTCTAGTCGCCTCTCGTAAGCGAGAATAGCTTCCAGAAAGAAATATAATAGGAAACAGAAAAGGTAAACAGCTGTAGTTAAGTTTTTGTTTGATGTAGAACAAAGAGCAAAGAGCGTACATGCTCTACGGATATTTTTAAACAGAGAATAAAATACAAACAATTTGAAGGCATTTGAAGAAGCCAAGAATCCACCAAAGAAATGAAAACAAACTTGACAAATATTTAAGCTATAAATAAAAATGTGTATAAAAATGAGATACGAAACAGAACTGAATGATGCGTGAGTTTTGCGAACAGACATTGCAAAATAGAAATGAAAAATAGAGAAAACCATACACAAAGCAAAAACCAAAAACCAAACAAGACATACATAATATATATGTTTATGTTTTCTATATATATTTAATGTAAAACTTTTGCTAAAAATAAATGATGTATGCATATAAAATATTATAATCGAACCTTTTTATTCTTATCTAAACATTTGTTAAATTGTTCCCCAGTAAACCTAACACTAGTCTCACTTCCATCTATGTTACACATGCAGGGATGCCACAGAACTCGCTGTGGATGTACAATTTAAATTCAAATAATGCCCAAAAGTGTTCTGCAAAACTCGAACGAAGAATTTACAATAAATTGGTAATATCAAGGACCGTGAAAAAATTAAAGACCGACGAAGCTTAAATAAAAATTAAAAATAAAACTTATTTATGATATTGTTTTACAAAAATTAAAAATAAAAATTTTACAAATTGAAAATATTTTCGAATTTTTATTTTAAAATTTGAAATTTAAGCCAATTGGTGTATTCAAAAATGTTTAAAATGTATGTGATCTACGTTCTAATACCTTTGATTTGATACATCACACGTCCTTCAATTGCTATAATAAAAATTTCAGAAATAATTAATCCTTGAAGGACTTGTGATGTATCAAATGAAAGGTATTAGTCAGTAGATCTTATATATTTTTTAACTCTATAAATACACCAATTGGTTCAAAAGATATTTACATTAAATTTGTATTTTCAGTAAAAAAAGATTTTTTAAGTTTAATTTGTCAATTTTTATAATAAAAATTTGGAAATATATTTTATTTTCAATTTGTATATAAAAGTTGACAAATAAGTATTATTTTCAATTCCTATAATACAAATTGATAAATAAATTGTTCTTATAATATTTTTTAATAAATATTGATAAAAAGGTTTTATTTTAAATGTTCTTTTTCAAAAAAATCAAAAAATAACTATTATTTAATAATTTTTATTTTATAAATTATAATCGTTACGGTTCCTGGGTAATATTATAAAGTTTATTGCATACTTTTGGCCACCTTTACAACAGATTTGAAATCTACAGCGATTTCTGTGGTCCCTAATTATTACTTGTCCTTTAGTAAAATGAATATAACTGATAGAGTCTCTTTAAAATCTTGAAATTGAGTGAGCAAAATATGAAGGGCAACAAAAAGAGCTGAGAGATGATGGCAGCAGCAGCGGAAACAGAATCCTTGAGAATTTTTCAAATACAACGAATAAATGTTTAAGAAAAATTTAATGAAAACAATAGAGAAATCGAGAGAATTAAAATAGACGCGAGATGTATCAACGATTGTGTAAGGCTTAACCAAATCCAGCTAAGATATCTAAGCACGCCGCCACTCAAATCGATGTTAATGAAGAACTGAAGACAAAAGATCAGAACAAAGTCCCTCCCTTAGAACAAAACAAACAACAATGAAATCAAAGCGAGATGTACGTAACATAGATCACAAAACGCGCGTTTCAGCCTAACGAATTTGTTTAAGCCCAAACTCACTGCAAAAACTTAAACTAAAAAAACGAGAACAAGTTAAACAAATTGCCAAACTAAATATAATACAAATTTTAAAATAAATCAATTCACAGTTGAGAATTTCGAATAAAAGAAGAAGGCTGGCGAAAGCGGGGATAGTAAAAGATATTAAAGATATCTAATTGGTGCTTCACAGATATTTCTCCAAAATAAAGAAACGTTTAACTGCAAATAAATCCTTAAATAATAAAAAAATCGTATTTAAATATGAACTTTCTGAAAAAAACAATATTAGTTATTTTCTTAGCAAACTTTTCAATTTAAATATGTTTAATTATTATTCATTTCAGTTCCATTTTAAACAGACCCGTAATTGAGATAAGGAAATATTGCAATGTTACACACATGACATGAACTATGCTATATCTTTCTACATAAAATCTATAACTATTTATATTAAAAAACTATTACATATGATTAACAATATATTGATGTTGTGTATTGCAAATTTTAAATGTTTATACATACATACCAAGGAAATTATGATGGAAATCTTAACTTATTCATGGCAAGCATTACACATAACAAAAGGAAAATCCATTTTCATGTATACGTCAAGTAAATTTATTGCATAAACTATTTAAAACTAATTACCAAGATCAAATTATATATACATACAGGCATAAAGCGTTACGATTATTAGGTATGTATGTGTGTAGTACATAGAGCGCCAGCGGCGGCTTAATCCTCCCAACTCTAACTAGATCCTTACTCCCTACTTCCCCCTACTCACACTAGTGTGCGCAAAAGCTTGACTGAACAATTAAATAGAAATTCTGGCTTTTAAGCGGTAAATTAGGAATAATAATACCTTCCAGTAAATCTCAACAAAGCAAGTTCAACAAAACTGAAAGAAAATAATATTCTATGATGAGAACAAACACCAAGATGAAATGTTTTTTATACAACAATGTAGGAGAGGAGTTGAGGCACAATTTTTTGTGCATACAAGTATTTGTGTGTGGCACAGAGGGATATGTTTAGCTAAAATAAAAAGATCCCAGGCAAAGGCGCAGGTGCAGGTGCAGGTGCAATTTGCAATAGCAACTTACCGTTGAGAGGCAACAGTGAATGATAAGCATCAAGAACAACCAAAAAGCAATCGATTATATACATTTTTTAAGAGGGAAATGTTTTATAAATGATAAATATAAAGAACAAAACAAAACAAAAAATGCAAGAAAACCAAGAAAGTATTTTAAAAATTTAAATATATACATGAACACTATATATACAATATATTATATATACATATTATAAAAAACTTAATGGGTATGGTAACGAACAAAAACACCGCACAATAATATACAAAACGAAAACGAGAAACCGAAGCCGAAACCGAAACCGAAACCGAGAAGTGAAGAGATGGGACATACGTAAGAATTCAAGAATTCCGAAAGGGGTCGATCACTGATCACCAGAAAGTTAAACTAACAGTGCAGAAAAGACTAAAGAATCGAGATAACTAAAGAAACAAACGAAAAAAACGAGGCAAATTTATAATTTTTACATGGTAAACGCAATAATGTTAACATTTAACGGGGACGACGATGACAGTAAATAGAAAACAAAGCGCATATCTTGAAGACAAAGGATTATACCCGGATCTCAAAGAAGAAAGTGGAAAACAACAAACTAACCAAATAACAAAACAAAAAAAACAAGAACGAGAACGAGAAGTTACCACAAATTTTAAACTAAACAAGTGAAAGGCCTAGTTAACGCTACACTTTTATACTTTTACACCAAGACAAGCGAGCGAACGCAAAGGCGAAAATGTTCGCCGTTTTTCTCGAGGCACCTTCGCGTTTTGAAGCCAATAAGGTTGTGCAAATGCCTGCAGATCTGGCCGGATCCGGAACCGGAACCGGAAATCTGCAGGGCTCCCTCTTTAAATGTCTGTTTCTCTCACACACACACAGATCACACACAGCCCCCCCACTCAACAACACACTCTCTTTATTCATGAAGTCATACATAGTAAACGAATGTTGAATAGTAATGAAGCTTGGAGTCGATGATTATTAGCTAACGATGGCTTTTAGGTGTAGCTTTATACAACACCTGGTGCTGGTGCTGCGGCAGGACATGTGGAGTTCTCGAACACTTCTCAATGAAGAAGAGCAAAAGCAATAGAGATCTTGTAGGGGAAATCGCATCCTTAATCCCTAATTTAACCCGAGAGACTTGTGGAAAGCTCAGATCCTTGTTTCAGCTATTGTAACTTCCTCCTCCACAAGATCCAGCACAAAAAAAAAACAAGGAAAACAAAACAAGGAAACGAATACGAATACCCTTTTGTAACGCGAGTCATCATCCAGTATCCAGTAAGTTGCGGACGGAAGACGCTCTCTCTATATATGTTTAAAGATGTTCAAGTAAGAAAGAAGAAACAAACACTTAAGATATATATTATAAATTAATTAAAACCAAATCTTAGTCGAAAAGAACTTAGTCAAAGGTACTAATTTTAAGCACTATTGTTAAACGCAACTCAACGGCATTAAAAACGGAAATGGAGTCACTCTTTAGCCAAAGAAAACAAACGGAAAAGATATATGGAATCTTAACTCAACTCAGAACTCTAGTGGCATTCGCTCTTTCAAGCTCAAAAACATAAGTTAATGAACATATATATTTAATTCCACATAACAGATTCAATTAATGAATTCAATCTCATTTCTATTTGTCTACTGGGTTAGCCTTGCATTATGCATTATGCCACATATTAAGTATATATGGAAACTACATACATATGCAAGTTTTTTTCTCGTCGTTATATATACATAGTCGAAAAATATTGGTGGACAGTATCGCGTATTGTAGTAGCAATGTATGTATTTATCTTTAATCATCACAGAACAAAGTGGATAACAAATTATTCCAATTTAAATTAAAGTGCATAAATTATATATTGAATTACTTACTGTCGAGTTATCTCTCTCTCTCATATGGACACAAAACCTTAACGATTTCCTTCGAATTTTCATTCAATTAACTTAAATACAAGCAAACACAAGAAACCAAAACGAACTCACAATATTAAGTGCGGAAAATGTCAAGCAAATTTATATAGCATATTTATGGTATTTACTCTGTGCAAGATTTATTAAGAATCAATTATACTTCATTATGAATTAATCTGAGAATTTACAACAAAGAACAACAAACAAAACACACACTACACACGATGAATGATGAATGAAAGCAACAATTTATTCAAAATAAAGCTATGAAATGATGTGTTTAAATATTATTATTTTTAATATCGATTCTTATGTCATTTGTGGGGTTCACACTGATTAAATGCAGCTTTTTGTGGTGAGAATGAGCCATTCTCAAGGGCTTATACCTAAACAAGTAGGAAAGGAGTATGATCGACTGTGAGATACCCGGTACCCAAAGGATTGTGAGTGAAATTATATAGCACATCAACATGGAAAAAAGGAAATGTTGAGCAACAGGCACTGGCGCTCTCAACATAGAAGAAGGATACACAGAAACTTTATTGTTTAATAACTTCCATGTTTATCATCCGATTATACTCAAATTTTCAGAAAACGGTAATATTTAATATTTATATTTAATCGCTTAGACGATTTGTTAATCCTATGTTTTTGACAATAATACATCAGACAAATATTCGCTGTTCTTTTTTTGTATAAATTAAAGACTCGGTAATATTCGAGTTTAGAAATTAAAATACAATTTTCAATTGGGAATATGAACTTACAAAAACCAATGATTACATATTATAAACGGAGGTAAGGCATCCCTTCCTCCTTGCTACTGGAGCCACTGGCCTCTACACGGCCATGTCCATCTGGATTTTGGGATAGGGATTGTATCCGACTATCTCAAAGTCCTCGAAGCGAAAGTCTTCGATGTCCTGCACCTGGCGCTTGATCACCAGCTTGGGAAACGGGCGCGGCGTGCGCTGCAGCTGCTCCTTCAGAGGATCCACATGATTCAGATAGACATGCGTGTCTCCCATGGTATGAACAAAGTCGCCGGGCTTCAGACCGGTCACATGGGCTATCATATGGGTGAGCAGGGCGTAGGAGGCGATGTTGAATGGCACGCCCAGACCCATGTCAGCGCTCCGCTGATACAGCTGACAGGACAGCTCGCCACGGTCCTGGGAGACGAAGAACTGCGCGAGGCAGTGGCACGGCGGCAGCGCCATCTTTGGTATGTCCAGCGGATTCCATGCGGACATGATGATGCGCCTGTCCGAGGGATTGTTCTTGATCGTCTCGATCACCTGACGCAGCTGGTCGATGCCTTGGCCGCTGTAGTCGTCATCGCAGGTACGGTACTCGGCCCCAAAGTGCCGCCACTGGAAGCCGTATACCGGCCCCAAGTCGCCGACTGCTCGCTCCGTGTGACCTAGCTTGTCCAAGAACTCCCGGGTGCTGTTCCCGTCCCAGATGTGTACGTTCTTCGCCTGCAGAAGCTTGGCGTCCGTCTTGCCTGCGACGAACCACAGTAGCTCCTCGGCCACCGCGCGGAAGAAGACCCTCTTCGTGGTCAGCAGGGGAAAGGTGTCGCCACGCATGTTAAAGCGCATTTGTGCGCCGAACACGGATAGTGTTCCCACCTGTGTACGGTCAATCCGTCGTTCTCCATTCGCGATGATGTGGGTTAGCAGGTCCAGATACTGCTGCTCGTCGATATTCTTTGCCGGCTGCTTCTCTACCGTCTCACCCCGCTCCTCTAGCTCGAGCTGGCGCTTCGCGGGCGACAGCTGTGCCTTCTCCGGGGAGCCCAATTCTTTCTTTTCGGGAGTCATTAGTATTTCGCAAAACAAAACTGCAAATTTGGAGGTAAATATTGAAAATGGCGGGAAAAGTGTGCCCGCAACATTTTATTGGACTGACTATTATAAACTGTCATACAAAAGCAATGATCAGAATCCCGCTCTGGTCACACTGTCACGAAATGAGCTTTTATAACGGTTCTATTATTTTTCTTATTATATTATTCTTATATTATTATTATTATTTCTTATTTCAAACTAATTTATTCCAACACACCATCCGTATTTGCTACTTTTTATACTTTATAGAGAATAGTATAAATATATAGTGGAATAGTTTATGGAAAACATAATGAAACATTGCTTTTTTATAGCAACATTTGATATACTTAAAAAACAATTTTAGATATTATTAAATTATTTTGAGTAAAGTAAATTCTAAAAGTTATGGCAACAATTTGTTAATAATATTATTTTAAAATATATTTAAATATTGATAAAAATATCGATGCCGATGGAGATAGCACGCGATTAGCCCCAAAATCGCGACAGACGCTGTGGAATGACCCGGGAACACTAGAGTCCGAGGTCTGCTGTTTCCTTCTTCTTGAAGCTCTGTACTCAGACTCGCGAAAAGTGTTCCTAAACATTGAGCCAAAACGAGAGGTCAATATTCTCACTCTTGCTCTATCGTACTGCTTAGAAACACTTTTCGTGTGTCTGAGTACGGAACTTGAGACCTAACAGACCCGAACAGTCTGGTAACGCCAATGTTAACGGCTTCAATTTCATAGTTCAATCTGTCAGCGCCGTTTCATGATCAATTTATTTTTATTTTTATTATTATTTTGTATATTTATTTTATAAATCGGTTATTTAAGATACAGATACATATATTAACAACTTGGATCAAATTAAAAAAATCTTTTCAAGTTGGTTGATATATACTTGTAGTAATCGTCCGGTTTTGATAAAATTAAAAACGTAATTCATAAAATTTTGGGGAAAAACAAAAAAAATATAAATATACCGAAAATTCGTGGACTTATTAAATTTGCGGACGTTCATAAAATTAACTAACGGTAATTCTTAAATTAATCTATGTTTCCCCTATATTTTCCGGTATTCCTTATGAGAGCTATCTGATATACAGTGGCTCACAGCCTATTTCAACCAGACCCAACCTAAAACTTTAAAAGCCTATAAAAGATGAACCAAAAGGATAATAAAAATATTTTAAACGCACAATGATTTTCTTATGTTTTGTGAGGAGTTGTATTTAAACTCCCCACAATGCAGTGTGCAGTGGATGCACACTGCCGAGGGCAGCAGCCGCTTGGCAACCAAGCGGGGCAAGGGTACGGGGGGGGAGGATGAGGACTGCCTAGCAACAGGCAGTGCCGATGCAGGTGTCCACCGCAAAGGAGACGTCGCTAATATAGCGGGACTCTGGTGGACGTTGGACCCGGTGGCGTGATCGGCGGCCGTGGACTTTGGCCGCCAAGGAGGAGACGCCGATAAATAACGGGACATGGGCCGGACTTTGGACCCGGTCACGCGAGTTGCGCCGGACTTTGGACCGGGTCGCGTGACCGATGCGTGCAGGAGTAACGGGACTGGCGGAGCCTATAAAAGGCCGAGGGCGCAGGCGCACGGCAACTAGTACGAGTGCGAGAATCCGAGCGAGTGCGTCAACGGAGCCAGTCAAAGTTAAACCAGAGGCCGCGAGAGATCAAGAAGCAAAGTCAAGAAGTTCGGAGCTTGGAGTGGAAAGCCTTCCGAACAGAGACTTCAACGCTGAGATCCAACGCGTGGAAG
>VNJZ01000026.1:0-13432 GCA_008042795.1 Drosophila asahinai | reverse complement strand
TAAATTTAATATTTAAGAATTTATATATATAAAATTTATATATATATAATGAATTAATTTTTTCAAGTTTTTGAAATTTTTTCAAAAATGGCTCTAACGATTTTGATAGTTACTCAGTTGAGATTGCTCAACTTTTGGTGTATAACACATATCTGGGAATATTTCTCGAGATATTACTAAATAAAATTATTAGCAAAGATTCCATATAACCATAACCTTTTACATGCACTTTACATACATTTATGTAACAATACATGTAGAGTCATCTAGAAACGTGCACAATTGCAATAAATTTTAAAACCATAAAAGGAAACTTAAAATATTTTATAATCGAAAAAAACTTTAATACACTTTTCTTAATTTGGCGGGAAAACCTGAAAAAATCGATTTCTCGCGCCCATATCTTCTGAACGACTAAAGTTACAGTCGTTGAAAAGGTATTTTGATATAATTATTACTTTGCCTTGAAAAAAAATTTTCAAAATATAATAATAAAGAATTTAGAATAAAAATAAATAGTTTTTTAAAGTTTTTTTTATATATATATTTTTTTTTTAATGGCTATTACGATTTTGATATTCGCTTCAGGCCGTATAGCCCTTGAGATTGCTGGTCACATTTCTCCGAAAATTCACTTTCTCATTAAAATTAGTAGCAATGATCCCATAAAGATAACGTTTTACATGGATTCTTTTGTTAATTTTTTCCATTTGAGTTTTAAGCAATAACTTCTGATATCACTCAAAAACACCTATAAACGAGGTACCAAATTTTGTGACAAATATCCGGCGTTCAGCTAATATCAGGGGTAATAACTATGTGTTATAATTTTTAAATAATAGCTAAGTCATATAGGATCGACCTCTAGACATGGTATTGAGCTATACTAAATAACACTATCAATGGGAGACCTACATACAAATGTCATTTTAAAAACGTCTGATACTAAATAAAAACACCTCTTAACGAGGTGAGATATAACTGACGATCACACCTTCAACTCCAAAAGTTACTGATGTCAAATTTTGTGACGATAATGTATGCTGCATGCAAAAGAAATAAGACTATGCTGAAAATTTCAGCTCGATAGCTCAAAAACTGAGAGACTAGTTCGCGTAGAAACCGACAGACAGACGGACAGACAGACGGACATGGCTAGATCGACTCGGCTGGTGATGCTGATCAAGAATATATATACTTTACGGGGTCGGAGATGCCTCCTTCACTGCGTTGCAAATATCATGGCAATATTATAATACCCTCTGCAAGGGTATAAAAAGAAAGAAGGCTAACTTCAGTAAGCCGCAGTTTTTATACCCTGTAATTGGATCATTGAAAGTCAATCTATTTTGGTAAAATAAAAAAAAATATACGTTTTTACATTTTAAAACATTTACCTACATATTTTACGTTTTACATGTAGAATGCTACATTTTCGTATAAATCAACAGATCGCTTCTATGGCAGCTACATACATATGTACATATGTATATGATATAGTTGTCCGATCTTAACGAAATTAAAACCGTAATTCTAAAAGCGTACGAAAGAATAAAATGCAAAAATGAGAAGTGGAGAAAAAGCAGTTTAAACTTTAAAGTTTTCGATGTGGCTCTAAGCTGGTTTTAGTTCCTCGCTTAAATGCCCGGTTTAAGGCACGTAAAGTTCAAATTCGAAACTTTACAGCATATTCTCCAGATGATAAACTATTTTTTAAAGCACAAAAAAAAAATGTTGGTCAACAAATTTTGGTTTGGTCTTCCTTAAGTAATGCTTGTCGTAGAGTTTGGTGCTCTGAATTTAGCTCTCTTTGTCTCTTTTCCCCATTCTCTTCTTCTCTGCAATTGCGTTTCAGTTGGGCCTGTTCGTTTTTCAGGCCTCCGCCTTTTGCTGTCTTCGCTCGCTGCAGTAAAGTCGAAGTTTAGTTCATTTTCATACGTACATTCATACATCTGTACGTGTGTACATATGTAGATATACATATACATATTCACATATTTCCTTGTTCGTAGATATTTATAAGGGAACATTTGGAACACATGTTGATCTTGACAAAGAGCGACAGAGAGGACGTAAGAGTGTGGGAGCGAGAAAGCGGCAGAGGGTGTGTGAGAGTGGCAGCTGAGATAAAAGCGTTAAGGTTCCCCATTTCGTCCCCATAAGCAGCCGCTCATTTAAGCCGCTGAAATCGACAATTTGAAACGCTCGGGAGGCAAATTGCAAACAGAGAGCAACGGTGGAATAAAATCGCTTTGTCTGTAATTTATGCCTAATGAACTATTTCCGGCCAAGTGTCAATTAATGTATTCTGTTTTGGGTCAGCACAACGTGCCCGCACAAACATTATCACGATCTTTTTTCTGACGAAACTAAGCGATTCATGCCCAGAGACCCCGCCCTTCATATGTACGTATGTACCTACATATGTATGTATGTATGTACAGTTCTACCCCGTTCTGGCCGTCCAAAATCATTGACTAGCAGAGAAAAGAGAAAAATCTTTGAGGAAAACAGGAAAAAACCCGCACTTATGGGCTCCAAAAATTAATACAGCCATATCCACATCCATAGGAAGAAATGTATCCATTCGAAGAGTGCTTAGAAGACATGATTTGGAGATGCCCTTGAGAGATACCCTTGCTCTCCTGGTTCTGTTCTAGTTCACTGTACCGATCACACAGACAGGCGCTTGGATTTTGTGTATTCATAATTTGTCACTGTGTGTGTGTTTGTAGAAACGCTTGCCAAGCGCATTTTATATGGGAATTAGGCTAAACTTCAAAGATGGATTGCGACTAAGCTAAGAGCGTCGTTGAAACACCCCTATCTATGCTTTTTTTTTAAATTTTTTTTAAGGGCATCTTTAATAGAAAATTACCAAATTTTAATTGATTATTATCAATATAATAATCAGATTTTTACAAGCGACTGACATTGTATTTGTATGTATGTATGTACGTTTGTATGTACCCTGCAATACCTGTCATCAACGTTCCATCACCGATTCATCAAAAAAACTTCTTTGTTGTTGAAGAATCATCAATGAAATTCTATACAAACTGTTGATGAAATTAACATGGGAATGTCCTAGGCTGTCATTAGAGTCAAATTCATCAATGATTCATCATCCTTTCATCAACATTTCATCGATGATTCAACTTAATTTTTGAAGAGAAATTGAGCGAAAGAGAATTGAGAGCGAGAGAGTCGATGTTGACACGATTGAACGATACCGTCAGTTCAGCCGAAGACGAAGTCGGCGCGTTGATGAAACGTTGATGACAACGGCCTATTGATGACAACTGGTTCTGCAGGATAGGTATAAACATATGTACATATATATAAATTTTTGAAATCCAGTCAAAAAAAAAATTGTTGTGTAAAGTAGGTCCCGTTACGCCAAAAATCGGGGTCGGTACTTGTTCGAATTTCTATGCAAATTTGAAGCAAATATCCAAAATGAAATCCCACACTTACATACATACATACATATATACATAGTTGAAAAGAATAAAGAAATTAAAATAAGAATGAAAGTTAATTTTGGTAAGCCGATGTTTGTATACCCTTACAGTATTCAAATCATTAAACATTTTGGTAAAATTGAAATTGGTAATTTTTGTATAACAATTACATTTAAATTAACCAATCGCTTCTATGGCAGCTGTATGATATACACATGCCAGAAAAAGTATGCGTACAAACTCGATGCCTAACTTTGATCGCTAAAAAAACATATATATAATTGATATCGACTTAAATTTTTTATAATGTTTACATGTTTATTGATTATATATATATTTAGTTTTTATTGTCATAACAGCTTAACTCTATTTATTAAAATTAAAAAACGAAAAAGTGACGAATTTTTAGCCAGAAAAAATATGCGCACAAACTTCAAAGTTGGTTAATAATGGTACTTAATTCTATTATTTAATAAGAAGTGGGGTACCCCTTTCTTTTGATAGCTTCCTCCAAACGTTTTGGCATTGATTTTTCAATCACCAATTTTTCAGTCACCGATGGGGAAATATTAAGCCATTCTTCCATAATGACGTCCTTCCATAATGACGTCCTTCAGCATAGCCTTCGATGTTATAGTTCGAAGGCGGATCCTGCGCTCCAAATGATCACTAGATGCTCTGTGGAATTCAAATCTGGCGACTGAGGTGGCGAGTGCAACTGGTTTTTCGTGTTATAAAGCAACCATAGCTTTATAAAAAAGCAAAAAACTAATACAACACCTTAACACACACACTTAAAATCAAAATAATATACATTGAAGTAAATATTAAACGCCATAAGTAATAAGAATTAACTGATATTGAATGTAATAAAATTGTAATAGTATCTGTAATGAAATTGTAAGAATTAATGTAATTAATGTAATAAGATTTAATGTCAAAAGTGACTAGCGCAGGAAATAAGTATTATACTTGTGACGCTAAGATATAGAAAAAAACAATAAACAAACATTGTGGGCTGTATGCTTCGGGTCATTGTCTTGCTGGAACCAAAAGTCCTCAGCTAACCCTAATTTTCTGGCGCTTTCGTGCAAATTATCTTTTAAAATTTGCAGATAAGCCTTGTGGTCCATGGTCGACTCGATAAACACCAGGTTTCCAACTCCACTTCCGCCATACACCCCCATACCATCACACCGCCACCACCATGCTTTACAGTCGGAGCCAAATTTTGCACATCCAGCGCTGTACCGGCCTTACGCCACACTAGTTTTGGCCCTTTTATTCCAAAAATGCAGAATTTACTCTCGTCGCTGAATAGGACCTTGTTCCAGAACACTGCAGGCTCCTGGACAAATTTTTTGGCAAAATCAGTTCGCTTTCTCTTATTTGCCGGCGATATTAAGGGCTTCTTCCGCGCACTACTGGCATGTAAGTCCTCCTTCTTCAAAATTTTTCGGATTGTATCCTCATGAAGATCTTTGTTGAACTTCTCCTTGATGTCCTGACTAATTTTAAAGGCTGTTAATCGAGGATTCAGCTTCACACTCTTCAAAACGTACCGCTTCTCTCGATCCGTCAGCTTAGGTGGCCTTCCAGAACGTGGCTTTGACCTAATTGACCCGTTTAAATCAAAGTTTTCGAGCACTCTTTGTATAGATCAGGGGTCCGCACCACTACAGTCAAATGCCAACATTGCATTTGTATGAGTGAACATCGAACACTCTATGGCTAGATATGAGAAAAAAAACAGCTAAAATATGTATATTGTTATATGGCAAAAAAAATTAGCTATAACCTAAAAACTAGCTAATTAAAGCTAAAAAAAGCTAAATTTAGACACATAATTACAATTAGTCTTTACTGATTCTTCTGTTCTCTTTTGTGCATACTATCCGTGAGCGGCAGCAACGCCGACTGAGAAAAATCCTATCCCGCGGGATAGGGCCGTGCGGACCCCTGGTATAGATGAATGAGCTCTGCCAACAATTTTGCCGATTTCCCGCAGAGTTTTCCCCTCATCTCGGAGTTTTACAATTAATTTCCTTAAATCGGGATCAATTTCTTTTGTCTTCTTGCCCATTGCGATTTTTTCTTCGAAGTGACGAAATTAACTCAAAGAACGAGTGCCAATCAGTTCTTAGAGCTTTATTTACTGTTTCTAGTAATCTAACGGTGCCAAAAGCTGCATACAGAGCAGATACACATCGCTTTTCAAATTTGTACGCAAACTTTTCCTGGCTAAAAATTCGTCACTTTTTCGTTTTTTAATTTTAATAAATAAAGTTAAGCTGTTATGACAATAAAAACTAAATATATATATAATCAATAAACGTATAAACAATAAAAAAAAAAATTAATTTTATATTAATTATATATACTTGTATATGTTTTTTAGCGATCAAAGTTAGGCATCGAGTTTGTACGCATACTTTCTCTGGCTTGTGTACATACTTACATACATGCATACATATGTACATAATTGTCTGATCCTAATGAAATTAAAACCCTAAAATATGTTGAAAAACAGAGTAGTTATATTTTTTTCACCATTTTAGTGGTCTGTGGATGACATTAATATTCGGTTTTTTTTTTCAACTTCAAACCCGAATAAAATGTACATACATATATGTAAGATTAAGAGAAAACAAAATTTAAAAAATGGTATCTTAAAGCTTGTTCAAACTTTTTTTTTTAATTTAAGGAAAACAAATACTGAAACAAAAAAGCTCTAAATTTATATTACTTTAATATTCGGTATTATGACGATTTCGTATAATAAAACCTAAATTCTCTAAAAAGCCTAAATTCGCGCAAAAAATGGGTTTCCCAGAAAAGCCAAAATTGACCAGCATTTAGTGAGAGCAAAAAAAAAACAAAATCGTCGAGTTGTAGCACCGAATTTTAAAATGGAACGCAAAACCACAAATTCAATCTTGGAGCAGCGGAAACTTGTCCTCCAGTTACATTTAGAGGGCAAGACATACAATGAAACTGCCCCAATCCTAGACATGAAGCCGAATACAGTCGGTGACATCGTCAGAATGTTTAAAAATGAGAGAAAAGTGGCGTCAATCAAACAAAAAGGACAACCAAAAAAATTGACTGATCGCGAAGAAGGTGAAATTTTCCGTAAGGTGAAAAACAAATCATCGACTAAGTGCTCCGGAAATAAAGGCGGAACTCTTTGCTGACCTTGGGAAGACCGTTTCCGCGCAAACCATTCGCCGTACCATTAAAAAACAAGGGTACAACGGCAGAGTGCATAGGAAAAAGACGTTGTTGTCTGAGCGCAATCGAAAGTTGAGGAAAAATTTCGCCCAGGAGTACTCCAAGAAGGACCAAAGCTGGTGGGATGATGTAATTTTCTTGGATGAGAGCAAATTCAACCTTTTTGGCAGTGACGGCAAGACCATGGTTTGGCGGAAACCAAATAATGAGCTGCAAAGTAAGCATCTTAGGCCAACCGTAAAACACGGAGGTGGAAGCGTGATGATCTGGGGCTGTATTTCCACCAAAGGAGTCGGAAATCTGGTTTTTATAGATGGGATAATGAACCAGGACCAATACCTAACCATTTTAAAAGAAAATTTAAAACAATCGGTGGAGAAAATGGGCATTGGCGACACCTTCAAGCTATATCAAAACAATGACCCGAAGCACAAGGTTCATAAAGTGAAGTCCTGGTTGCTCTACAACTGCCCCAAAGTTTTGGAAACGCCGCCCCAGTCGCCTGATCTCAATCCCATTGAGAATGTGTGGAGTGAGTTGGACCGCCGTGTCCACAAAACGCCGATTTCGTCCATATCAGACTTAAAGGAACGGCTTCAGGAGGAGTGGGCACAAAAAAAATTATAAACGAGAAAGAAAGCTAACTTCGGTAAACCGAAGTCCCTTGCAGTCTGCAATTGGATCATTGAAAATCGAACCATTTTAGTAATGTTGAAAAAATATCGAATTTTGTAAATCTTACATTTTACATTTTCATATAAATCGACCGATCGCTTCTATGGCAGCTATATGATATAGTTGTCCGATCTTAAAGAATGAAAACCGTAATTTAAGAACCATAAAAAACTGCTAAATCTCAAAATGTATACGTCGAAATACGTTTAAAAACAGAGAAGTTAAATTTTTTTATACCCTTGCCGAGGGTATTATAATTTTGACCAGATGTTTGCAACGCAGTGAAGGAGGCATCTCCGACCCCATAAAGTATATATATTCTTGATCAGCATCACCAGGCGAATCGATCTAGCCATGTCCGTCTGTCTGTCCGTCTGTCTGTCTGTCTGTCTGTCCGTCTGTCCGTCTGTCCGTCTGTCCGTCTGTCGGTTCCTACGCGAACTAGTCTCTCAGTTTTTGAGCTATCGGGCTGAAATTTTTAGCATAGTCTTATTTTTTTAGCACGCAGTATATATGTCGGAATGACCGAAATCGGATTACTATATCCTATAGCTGCCATTCGGCTGGTGTGCTGATCAAGAATATATATACTTTAAGGGGTCAGAGATGCCTCCTTCACTGCGTTGCAAATATCATGGCAAAATTATAATTCCCCTTGCAAGGGTATAAAAATATGCCAAAAAGGTTAAACGATACCCTAAAAAAATGGTTATCACACTAAATATTAAATTACTTTTTTTTTAATAAAAATATGTTTTTTTAGTTTTATATGTTAAAACCGAATATTAATGTAACCCAGATTTTGAAGTTTTTATACCCGGTACCCATAGGGTACAAGGGTATTATAAGTTTGTGCCAACCGAGAATGTATGCAACAGGCAGAAGGAGGCATCTCCGACCCCATAAAGTATATATATTCTTGATCAGTATCACCAGCCGAGTTGATTTAGCCATGTACGTCTGTCCGTCTGTCCGTCCGTGTGAAACAACAGATCTCAGAGACTATAAGAGCTAGAGCTACCAAATTTGGTGACAACATTGGAATCTGTTGCACGCAGATCAAGTTTGTTTTAAAATTTGGCCCCGCCCACTTCCGCCCTCAAAAATCATAAAAAACGTTAAAAAAGCTATACTCGTTTTTTTCGGGTAAAAGTTAATAAATACAAAAAATGAATAAGTTTTAATTTTAATTAGCGTTTTAGTGCGAAGCGCAAACGTTTAGGTACCGGGTATCTCACAGTCGAGCACAGTCGACTGTAGCTTTCTTACTTGTTTTTGTTTACTTTGTTGTTACTTTTAATTTGAAATAAAACCTTATATATATGTACCTTTATGAATAGATAATGAAACAAGCTTTAAGATACTATTTTTAAAATTTTGTTTTTTCTTAATCTTAAACATTTTATTTGGGTTTGAAGTTGAAAAAAAAAAACAATATTAAGGGGATTCACTGTATGTACATATTTATGTACATACAATGGGGAGCAAAAGTGATTCCACGTTCAACATTTTCGTGTTCAGTCGCTCATAAAACCTGATCGATTGAAGTAAATGAAACAAATTTTTTTCCTCGATCCCTATCAATTCGGAACAAATATACGTAAATAGAAAAATAATATAAGAACCAAAGTAATAGTAAGAAATAAAAAACAAAAACAAAAGACATGTACTCAGTTTTGCACCTTATACACCTAGAAACACTCATGGACTAAAAAGCTGCAAAATTGCCTAAAATTGTAGTCCATTTGACCTAAAACGGAAGTCGATTTTTAGGTAATGGAAACTGGCCTAAATCTTAGGCAATTTTTGTCCAAAATGCTATATTTTTAGCTTACACGTTTTAGAAGTACCTGTGATACAGTTCTTGACTTGTTTTTCATTAATGACCGTAATAAAATTTTACTTTATGACCAGGTCTCCGTACCAGCTTTCTCAAGACATGACTTAATTTTCCTGACATATGATTTGACCCTTGGCAACAATACAACTTCTTTTAAGTATAGAGATTTTTAGAATATTGACTACACTGAACTTGAGCTAGATTTTAATGCATGTGACTGGTCATCAATTCATCAAACTTCTGTTAGTGATTGCCAATTAAATGTTTTAAATAATAATGTTCGTTATTTGGTTAATAAGTTTGTCCCGTTGAAAACGAAGGTTATAAAACCTACACAGAATGCATGGTGCAGTAGTGAAATAAGGAATTAAATTTATCAGCGGCTCATTGCCTAAAATAAAATTTAAAAAAATGGGTCATATTGCCAGAATGCCATACATTTTAGGAATTGTAGGCCTAAAATAAAGGCAATAACCGAAACCTAACAATTCCATTATTAGGCCATTGGTTACCTAAATTTTAGGTAATAGGATGCCTAACAATTTTCTCTCGCGTGTATGCATTCAATTCCCTACTGGTTCTAACATCCCTGGCATGGAGTGACGGTAAACGGCCAACTCTTAGATATGTTTGTGCTACGGAAGTAGCAAGTCTCTACTGCAATAGTAAATACTGTATGCATTTTGGAATGCACCTTTATTATTTTAAATGGTTGGTTAAAACGAAATCAATATTATAGTTCAAGTTAAGCTGTTTATAGAAATACTATAAATATTACCTTAATTTAAGACCATAACGAAAATTTTGTAGGTAACATATTATTAAAAAAAAAATTAATTTGGACAATCATTGCCTAAAATTTAGGCCTGTTTCTATTGCCTAAAAATATGGAATTTTGGGCAATTTTTAGGCAATAACTGCCTCGACTTCTGATTTAGGTCAAATGCACTAATATTTTAGGAAATTTGGCAGCTCTTTAGTCAATGAATTTTTCTGGGTGTAGGTACAAAAATGCCAGACGAATGGTAAACAACAAAAAACCGTACTCTAGGTCAAAATTTAAAAGTTGTTCTATAAAACACCGCTGGACTGAAATTAATAAGTTAGGTATAGGAAAAGGCACACAAAAGACTGAACTTAATGCAGATGATGAAAAACTAAACCAAATTTTTTTTGGAAATAGATGTACCTGAAGCAATATGCAACCCGTACCTGAACACTTCACCTCTCTGTGATAATAAGTTTAGTTTTATGTTGTTAGTATTCTTAAGGTAAGGTATAAGCTAAATTAAAATTATACCTCCCTTATTATTGCCCCACGTCACACATGTTTTTAACACAGTTTTAACCAGGAGGTCATTTCCGACCGAATGAAAAAAAGCCAAGATCATTCCGATTCTTAAAGCAAATAATGATTTCTATACTTCCTTTCCTTTCAAAAGCTTTGGAAAACCTAATGTCTTCACAAATTCAACTTTTCCTGTATAGCAACTCGCTAATTCACCATAAACAGTCCGGTTAAAAAAAACCGAGTTGTATGAGTGCAATAATTAACATAAGTGAAGATTTTAGGCAGCAACTTGACAACAATTGTATTACGTTCTTAAACTTCTTGACCACAGCAAAGCCTTTGACAAAATCCTAGGTTCAAAGCTAAAGAACTTATTTAATTATTCAGACTCTGCGGTAAACTTGATTAATTCATACTTGACTAATAGATTGCAAGCAGTAGTCGCTGAAACGAAGTTTCCACCTTAAGGCAACTAACAAGAGGTGTACCTCAGGGATCAGTTTTAGGGCCTTTATTGTTTACTATCTATGTCAATGATTTACCTAGTGTCCTGTCTGACTGTGAAGTACATTTATTTGCTGATGATGTCCAAATATATGTTAGTAGTCCTGTGAAAGAAGTATATGGTTGCGTCAGTAGAAGTAATAAAATACTGTCAATTATTGACAAATGAGCGGAAGACAATGACCTGGGAATAAATAAAAAAAAATCGAAATGCATCGTCATATCAAAAAAGCGATTGATACTAAAATTCTTCCAAAAATATGTTTAAACAATACTTCAATCAGTTATGAAGACCATGTGGTTAACCTGGGCATAACTATTAGTAATACCTTAACATGGAGCAAGCATATTAATAAAACAACTGGTCGCACATATGGTCAGTTGCGTCAGCTTGAAGCCTCTAAATCTTTTATTCCAGAAGAAATAAGGTTATTAATTTCCAGTCATTCTTATTCCCACTTTCTTTTATTGAATTGAAGATTTTGGCCATTGCGACGGGCGGGACAACAAATTTCAAATTAGTGCGATGCAAAAGGCAATGTACACACCTTTCCGACAACATACGGCTCTTAATGGTCAGAGTATTATTAATGAAGATATAAGCACTGCAAGTAAAAAAACATGCAATATTTTTGGCAATTTTGTTTTTAGCTAGATTTTATTTTCTTTTTAAAATTATCCAAAAAATGTTATAATTATTTTGAGTAATCAGATCTAAGAATAACATTGTCCTAATAGAGTTAAGGTCAAATATTTGCAAATCCAGTACAAATTTGAGAAGGTATGGCCAATTCAATGAAATTATCAAATTGCAGCTTAGCTACAAAATTGTTTATAAAGGGAAGTAGCCTGCTTTGTAATGTTGGTTTTGATTGAAAAACCTTGCAGGGGTATAAAAATAAAATAGAAACAGGCCAAAATTCTATGCAATATTTGTCCAAGTATTATAATTTAGCCATGATATTTGCAACGCAGTGAAGGAGGCATCTCCGACCCCATAAAGTATATATATTCTCCATCAGCATCACCAGCCGATTCGATCTAGCCATGTCCGTCTGTACGTCTTACATAGGAGGGGAGGGGGTTCTAAAGTCATCAAAGACATATATGGACAGAGGTCCTGGGGCTCTGAAGGACGATATATGTATGTAAGAGTGCCATATTTCGGGAGAGGAGAAAAATATAAATGAAGTTGAAGTTGCTAAGTTCGTGGCCACCACTGACCGTCATCTTTATTTTTTGGTTTTGAGATGATTTCAAGTTAACTTTCAGTAAATTGTTTTAAATACATACATACATACATACATACATACATATGTACATAAGAACATACATTTGTGAAAAAAGCTACAATACTTGGTTGATTATAAGGCGTTGTTGACCATAGACTGTATGTATGTATGTATGTACAATATATTGCTACTAAACTAACAACCAATACGCAGATAGTGCAGGGTACTTGCACGGTGGACGACAAGAACGAACGAATTCCTACATATGTACATATGTATGTACATATACATACATACTTACATATGTATGTATGTAAATCTGTACATCGAATGCATCGGTTACTGAAAACCAAAGGGGAACGCGTCAACGTATTTTTGTGTTACACACATTTTCTTGTTTTGTTCTTTCTTATGTCTCATCCGTGCGTGTGTATTGGCGTTGGAGCTGCTTTTCGCTCGCTTTTACTTTCCGTAGTTTTGTGATTGCAATCAAACGGCGTTTTTCCATTCGAGCTCGAGCGAGAGAGCGACTCTCGGGAATGGAAAGAGAGCGCTTGCGACCAGGCCTGGATCGACGTCGACGTCTGGGCCCGTCTCGCAGCTATCGGTTCAATGGGGCAGCGACGCCGGCGCAGATAACGGGAACACGAACACGGCTAGGCAAGTCAACGTCGAAAGAGAGCGCGGAGAGGACCGAGAGCTGGCTCTGGCTCTCATGTTGAGTGCGCGTGATTTTCTGGGTCTGAAATGCGGGCTTGATGCCAACAGCGCAGCCGGCTGAGTCGTCGTCGCTGGCGCAGCGCCGTTCTGCTTGTGGCGGTGGTTGTTATTTTTTGGTTTTGGTTTTTAGTTGCCGTTTAAACCTGGTCGTGTGAGGGTAGCAGCCCCGTTTTCAGCCGTTTCGCCACCACGCGATCCACAACAAGAAAATAAGAGTGAACGCCAAAGGGTCGAAAGTGCAGTGCTGTGACATCGGAGCCCTGGCCAGCGCCCGCCTCTACATCACCTGCAGCTCATCCTAATGGCCCCCGTGAGCATCGCTGCTACCGGTTCGTCGCCCACCGCCACCCACTCGCTGCAGGACATGAGCGCCGCAGCTGCAGCCATCGCCCTCGACATGAAGCCAAAGGGAGAGTGCCACTCTTCATTATCCACTCCCGCCCTGCCCTCGCAGAAGATCAAGAAACGTACGCAC
>VNJZ01000020.1:0-12724 GCA_008042795.1 Drosophila asahinai | reverse complement strand
TTTTACATGCACTATACATACATTTATGTAAAAAATCATGTAGAGTCATTTAGAGACGTGCACAATGCAATAAAATTTAAACAAAAATATTTAAAAAGTTTTTAATTAGTTTCAAAATCGGCACGCTGCCTGTTTTGCCATTTTTAAATTTTTCAGCCAAATGTAGATTTTGAAACTAATTAAATTTTTTTTAATATTTTTGTTTAAATAACTATTAATCGTCACAAAATTTGGTATCAGAAATTTTTGGAGTTGAATGTGCCATCGTCACTTTAATCTCACCTCGTTAAGAGGTGTTTTTATTTGATTTTAATTGATATCAAATACGTGGCGGTTTCTATGACACCGCTGTTTCTTTAGGTAATTGTCTGTCTTGCTTTTTTTTGTACGGACCATAGTGTAGCTTAAACCTTCTGAATCGAAATACCCGATCTAGAAGACTTTGAAATATATTTCAAATCTATATTACAATCCAATAGAGTCGTTCCCAAAAGTTAGCAGCTAAAACTCTGAACAACCAACAATAATAATTTCAGAACGATGTGTAAGGCTAAGGTTTGGATCCCCTGCATGCTGCGCCCAGTTTTATGGATATTGGTGTATAGCTTGGGGAATATTTTTTACAGCGCTTATGGTCTTTTATCTTGGTTGTGTAATATTAATAATGACAGAAACACAAGAAAAATCATATAGATGGGAAAACCAAAGAAAATACAGGCGTACAAGTACTAGACCAGATTATGCAGTACAAATATGTTTATTGGTTGTGCAACTATTAATATCCATATTTTATATAGTCGCTGGAGTTCTAATGTGTCTAGGAAGAGGACGGGTAAGTCAATTGATTAGAAAGTAAATATTAGCACAAGCAACACAACCTCAGGAAAGTTGTCCGCCAAACCCGAAAAACCTGAAACTGCTGTCATTTTTTTTTTTTTTTTAATTAGCTATATTATGGTGTTTCACCTAAAGCTTATGTAAACTAAAAACATATTGTCTAAGTAAATGTAATTCTATCAGTTTAGATCAGTTTTAAATGCAGTATACAACGTTATTTTTAAAAACATTTTTTTTTTAATATTAATTATTGAGCTTTTCTATAAATATTTGACTGACGCGGTTAACTAAAATTTTAAAAAATTAAGAACTACTAATATATTGACACTGCCTATTATTTATTTTATTCCAGGGAAGTTATAGAATGTTTATTATTGGAAAGAAGATGAGCTATATGGCACCTATTGCGTTTGTTGGTACAATTTTTCTTCTAAGTAAGTATCTACCGCCATTTTAATCACCCTACACTGATAATACAATAAGATCTCCTTTAAAGATGCAATCTTAAATTAAATTTTAATATAAGACCGATAATTGTAAAAATAAGATTTGTTATGATATATTCATACACAAAATGAACTTAACCTAAGATTTTCCACAATCTTAAAATGCATAAAATTTGAATTTTCAGTCTTATTTTTATACCTTTGCAGAGGGTATTATAATTTTTATCAGAAGCTTACAACACAATGAAGGAAGCATCTCCGACCCTATAAAGTATATACGAGGTGTGTTCAAAAAGTATCGCGAATTTTGTGTTTTCTCAAAAATGATTTATTTATTCATGAATATCTATTTTGTCATCTTCAAAGTAATCCCTTGAGATATTATACACTTGTGTCAACGGTTTTTCCAATCTTCGAAGCACTTCATTTGCTTCGCGCAAATTGCGTATAACTTGCAGGTATTATTCCTTTTTGACCGTTCTACTCTACTGGCAAGAACTCGCGATTCACCACGCCCCTGCAATCGAAGAAAACTGTCAGCAAAACTTTCACATTCGACCGAACTTGGCGCGCTTTTTTCGGTCTTGGTTCGTGCGGCAGCTTCCATTGGGACTATTGAGGTTTGGTTTCCACGTCATAACCATAAACCCACGATTCGTCACCAGTTATGACCCTCTGGAGCAAATTTGGGTCGTCGCGGACAGAGTCCAACAACACATTAGCAATGTTCATGCGATGCTGTTTTTGGTCGCAATTGAGCAATTTTGGTACGAATTTCGCGGCGACCCGTCTCATGCCCAAATTATTGATAAAAATCGACTGGCACCAGCCAATCGATATGTTTAGGTCCTCAGCAACTTCTCTAAAGGTGATTTGACGATTGGCCAATACCATTTTCTCCACTTCATTAATTTTTTCGTCTGTTGTTAAAGTGCTTTGGCGTCCGGCACGCTCTTCGTCGTTCACATCTTTTCGGCCTTCTGAGAACATTTTGTACCACCGAAAAACGCTGCTTCGGTCCAAGGTAGCTTCTCCGTATTCCACAGTCAACATTCGTAATGCATCCGCGCACCTAATTTCGTTTTTCACACAAAATTTGATCCATTTTTTTGAATAGGTAAAAATCGAAGACCTTTCCAAAACACGTGCAAGCAAAGCAGCTGTCAACGATTAAATGAACATTCAAAATGGGCGAGTTTGTCGGCATAAGTGCGAGACATGAGTACCAACATAACGCCACAAAAAAATCGAAATTCGATTATACGTAACCCGCGAAAATTCCAAATTCGCGATCATTTTTGAACAGACCTCGTATATGTCGGAACGGCCGGAATCGGACCACTTTATCTTGTAGCAGCCATAGGAACGATAGGGCCAAAATCTTATATTTTCCTACTGATGTGGCCATTAGATTTTTGTAGCAATTAAAATAATGATATTTAGGTGCAATTATAACCAGATGAAAAATAATATTATTTTGTTTTTAAACAACCATTTTCATTCCAGATCAAATCACAAGTAATTCTAAAAACAATTCAGAACTGTTTTATTATAAGTATAAAAGAAATTCTAACGTGGGTAATGTTATACGATTTTTTCGACTTGATGCAAACATTTATTTTCTTCGTTCAAAGTTTTTGTAGTATGAAATAAGATCAACAAGAAAGAAAGCTAACTTCGGTAAGCCGAAGTTTGTATACCCTTGCAGTCTGCAATTGAATCATTTAAAATCGATCCAACTTAAAGACATATCAATGTTTGTAAATTTGTATAACATTTACTTATACATTTTACATTTTACAAGAAGAACTTTACATTTGCATATAAATCAACCGATCATTTCTATGACAGCTATATTATATTGTTGTCCGATCTTTACGGTTTTAGAACCGTAAAAAAACAGCTATATCTCGAGTTTTATAAAAATAAGTTGAAAAACAGGGAAGTTATAAATTCTTTTCCATTAATTTTCCGATCCTAATGTTCATAACAATACTCTTACCTCATCAAACTTTAAGACAAATGGACTTAAAGGACTTAAAGGCAAACCTTTAAAGATTTGTTGTGGCTAAACTAAGAGCGTCCCCAACATAATTTTGATACCAAATGCTAGTTAAAGTACCCCCTATCTATGTTTTTTTTTTTTTTAGACAATTACCCTATCTGCAAAGTTTCATTCAGATAGCTCAAAAACTGGGAGACCAGTTTACGTAGCAACGGACAGTTGGACATAGCTAAATCGATTCGGCTGGTGATGATGATCAAGAATATATAAACTTTATGGGGCCGGAAATGCAACCTTCACTGCGTTGCAAACTTCTAAACAAAATTACAAAATTAATACCCTACAAAATCTTAAATATAGAATGTACAAAATCTTGATTACAGAATGTACAAAATCTTGAATCTATAAAAATAAAACAATAAATAAATAATAAAACTGAACTGCGAAAGTAAAAAATAAGTAAGAAAGAAGAAATAATTTTTTTTATTCGCAAGCATCGGGACATTAAGTGAATTGTAATTCAATTTAATTCGGCCAAATTATTTATTTTATTATTAAGAGCTTTATTCAACTGCTCGGTTTGATATTTGTGACATTCAAATTTGTTGAGTAATACAAGTTAATAAATATTTATATGAGGTATCATTTGCTCACAATTATTTTTCTTTTTACAGTTGTTCATATTTGCGCAATGATACAAATAAGCGCATACATAAAAGAGCGCTGGGAGAACTAAAAAATGGATTTCCAATTAAAGTTTTTTGGTGACATTATATTACAAATTGCTAATGTGTTTATCTCAAAGTATCTCCAAAATTTCTGCGTTGTAATCGCTCAAAATTTAAAAATATGTGAGTATACAATAATGACCTTGTGAAAATTCCTTTTTTTTCCTATCCAACAAAAGAGTACACTTTCAGATTTTGATGTGGACCAACGGATTCTAAAATTTGCAAGTGCACTGAAAAGTTATATCTATAACTTTAATAAAATTGAATAAAATAAAAATGTTATTAAAAGCACAGATAAAAGATTTATTGATTGTCAAGCCAATTTTTGAATTGAAATTAAAACCGTCTAAATTATTTTATTAGTATTATTTGGCGCAGTGCTGTCAGAATTTCTGAGTCAACAAAGGTTTGTTTGAAAAAAATATTGCTTAAAGTGGCTATAATCGAAATAAATAAGCAAAAAAACATTTAATATAGTAATAATTAAAAAATTTATAAAAATAGTCAGACAAATTTTTCAGTTTTGGTCTCTTGTGATTTATATTTTCATTTTCTAATTGGAAATAGAATTATATTTTCATTTTCTAATTAGAATTGGTTTGGTTTCAAGCTAACAAATATAATAATGTTTGGGTACGATACTATTGCGATTGTTTTCAAACTACCAATGGTGCAAGCTGAGTACAAACCATCGATACTATCGATAGTGCCACCGGTAGTTTGACACCTCTAAAACACACTCCTGGTCACACTTATTTGAATGGCTCTATCAGTTCTTTCGTCTATTATTGTTTTTTGTTGCGCGGTGATTGCATTTAATTGAACGCAAGAAGTCTGCCTAGAAAAAAAGACAAAGAAGCCAGCATTTTCAAGATGCCCCGCTTGGTCAACGGAAGAGAGGCCGCACCCACTTACTCGAATTTGGTGAGTTCCAAAACAAAGCTGGGATTACTTTAAACTCAAAACAAAGACAAAATGCACTGGTTTCTGTGTAACTCTCTTGCGCCATAAATTCCATGTTTTGAAAGGTTCAATGGCCATACATATACTTATCTATTTAAACTACATTCCTTTAAGAACGTGCAGTGGATAAAATTGCATAAATATGTGTGTGCCAACAAGATTGCACAATTATTTGCTGCGTAGACAAAATACCAGCATATTCTGATACCTAAAACAAAACATCTGTTGCTTGTTTTTTGCCCTGTGCCATGAGTAATGCATATCTACACACTTTCCTTTAAGGTGGGCTTCATATTCATCTTTAATCTCATCGTGGGAACTGGAGCTTTGACCCTGCCCGGTGTATTCGCGAAGGCGGGATGGATGCTGAGCCTGATTGTCATCGTGCTGCTGGCCATCATCAGCTACATGACCGTCACCTTTATCATTGAGGCCATGGCCTGTGCCAATGCTATTCGAAACTGGCAAACCCTGCAGGCGCTGCGCCAGAGCAGAAGCTCGGCCGAGAGCAGCGAGAACGATGACAATGCCGACGAGGTTTCCCTGGCATCTGGAACGGATCAGGTGGGCGACTTTGAGCGCGTGCCGCTGACCATCCAGAACAGGGAGTTCCACTATTATCAGCTGTCGCACAAATTTGAACTCGGCGAAATGGCGTCGCTCTTCTTCAACGAATTCGGACGCACCATGTTTTATCTCTGCCTGATAGTGTATTTGTACGGCGACCTGAGCATATATTCCGCCGCCGTGGCGAGGAGTCTGCGGGACGTTGTGTGGTGAGCCTGATTGCTGTCATATCCTCCCAAGTCGTTTTTTATATAATTATAATTATTTCAGTGATCAAACAAATGGAACGGATGCTAATAATTTAATGTATTGGCCGGGAGACTTTATGAACAATACATCTCGGCCCTGTTGGAGGGAGCACACTATATCTCGCCTCAGCATGTACAGGGTATTTTTAATTGGATTTACTTTGATCTTTGGTCCATTTGCCGCTTTTAATGTACAGAAAACGAAATACTTGCAAATGCTAACCGCTGCCTTCCGTTGGATGGGTAAGTCAAGACTAATTCTGATTGATGATTGAATTATAACTTGTATGTTTCATACAGCCTTCACCCTGATGATCTGCATATCCCTAAAGCTACTGATCACTCAAGGTCCCAAGGGACATCCAGTGAGCTTTGATGTGTATGGAATTCCCTCTCTTTTCGGCGCTTGTGTCTACTCCTTTATGTGCCACCATTCCTTGCCCAGTTTGTTGGCGCCGCTTAAGCACAAGTCGATGGTATCGAAAATTCTGTCCTTTGATTATATTATCATTTGTGCTTTTTACATTTTACTAGCCATGACAGGCATCTTTGCCTTTGAACGAATCGAAGATCTGTACACCTTGGATTTTCTCCCCTACGATGTGACCTACGTAGACTTTTGGTCAGGTCTTTTAATTTGCATTGATTATTTCCTGGCGCTGTTCCCCATCTTTACCCTTTCAACCAGCTTTCCCATTGTGGCCATTACCCTCAAGAACAATCTGCAAGCTCTCTTTCTGGACATGTCCCAATACGAGTCGTATAGTCTCTTTGTCCGCTTAATGTTCCCCTTATTCGCCATTATTCCGCCGTTCTGTATTACATATTTCACCGAAAGTCTGTCGAGTTTAGTGGCTTTTACTGGTACATATGCTGGCACTGGAATACAGTATATAATCCCTATTTTTTTGGTTTATTTTGCGAGAAAAACGTGTTCGGAGCTTCTGGGAAGCGGCGTTTTAAATCAATTTCAAAGCCCGTTCAAGTCCAGTGCATGGCTCGTATTCGTTTTAATTTGGTCCATTTTATGTGTTTGTTTGGTATCTATTAATTTATTTAGTTAAGGTAACTTTGTTATTACTCAAAAATGTAATTTGCAAACGTATTCTTACCTGCGCTACCGCGAATCAATATTGATTTGTATTTGTACATATATGTATATTTAAACAAGAATTTAAGTAAAACCAAAACATTTTTAGGATTATAAGAGCGTATTAAAATCGGCTGTGAAAAACAAATTTAAAAAAAGAGTTTATATTAGCCTTGTTGGATAATAGAAGTATTGAGTCTACTTAATATATTTTTAATATATAGTTTTAAACATATATTCCTGACTAATCTTTCTCCAAATTAAATATTTGAGTAGTTTGAATAATATATCAATCCAATGCAAGAATTTAAGATATCCTCTAGATGCATTTTAAAAAAGATTTTAAGAAAATACTCTTATTACTAAAAAAAAGTTAATGGGCAAATTAAAATGTTTACATATTTAAGAAATATGTATTTATTATATACACAAGTGTTTACAATAAATTTTTTTTAAATTTATTGGCCATGAAAATATTTTAGTCCAACATATTATCCGTAGGTTTGCGGATAACGGATATAATGTGACAGTGTGACCGTAGCCTAGCAATAGGAATTTCTGCAGTTATCGAACAGCCAATCGAAATATCTCCCATCTCCAAAACTGATAAATTAACCAATTGTTTTTATTTTGTTTTTCTACGCCCTTATGTTAAAATTGCATCTATGATTAATTAACATAATAGGTAGAACGAAAAATGTCTTTATCCTTGGATAGCAACAAGCCGGGGCATAGAAAGATGGACATGAAGCTTGAAAACTATCCCACATGCGCCGTGGAGGCACTAACTCGATTAGGTAAACCTTATATTTACTTTGATTTATGCATTTAGTTAAAGCAGTTAAAATTGCAGAAACCTTAATTGCTAGCCGGAACAAGCAGAACATGGTGATGCAAATCATATCGGAGTACATATTTCTCGAAAGGAGCGCCAAGGATGGCCCCTTAAAGTCGCAGGCTCTGCCAATCAGCCAGATGAACCTTTTCCAGGAGTTCCAGCTTATTATAGCGCTGATTGAGTACTTCTCCCGACCTGGCAGGGATGCCACCCGCAATGCCATATTCCTCTCGCTGTTCGGAAGTCACTTGACCCCGCAACGGTCTAAGCTGCTGTCCCGCCTGATTAGCACAGCGGTTTCTGGATCCGTAGCGCCGCTGCTCTCCTCCGCCGGCACGTGGATGCAACAGGTTGGCTGCAAGACCCCGCTTAGCCTGGATGTGGCGCAGAATATAGTCAGCGACTTTATATCCTATTCGCGCAAGACACCCGAGCAACTGAAGCAGCTGCCCATGGTGGGACCGCACTTTGCGGCCAACTTTATGGTGGCCGTGGCGGATCTCTATTTGAACGAGCAGCGATCCGTTGTGCTGACTCCGCCGCCAGATGCATTGCTGGACACGATAACCGAATGGATGACGGAGAATCCCACGTTGTGCCAGGCGTCACAGCAGCCCTTGATCCTGCCAGCAGGGGCCATAGCGATGCCCTTTGCCACCCCTTTGGCGGGTCTCCTGCGCTGGGTGGTGCTGGCTCCCTTGGTTTCCAACAGGCCCGCCTACAGCAATCTGCATCTATCCCTGCTCCGAACCCTCCAGCAGCTGGTTAGCAGCGGAGAGTCCACTGCTCTGCCCATCCAGGACATTATGCAGATTGTGCAATCTCTGCAGAACTACTGCGCCCGTCTCAGCGAGTCCAAGACGGATCCGGACACGGATGCAGCGTACCAGAAGTGCATGGAGCGCTTCGCCCAAGCCGTGCAAATCGCCCTAAGCTCTAACTGCATCACCAACCAGATACAGTTGCTGTGCCTCCTGGAATCTTTGCCCTCGCATAAGCTGATGAAAATCGTCATAGCCGCTCACAAGAAATAGTAGAATTTGAACTTGAAGTGTAATATAAAGAGCTTTTAAAAGACAAGGCATTAAAACCTTTCCTAAATTTATCAAAGCTAAGGAGCTTGTAGTTAAACCAGGGTTTTAAATGGAAATTTGTTTAGAAAACTTTATATTAATTACCAACAGATATATGTAGCTTATTATTATTACATGGGCCTTGGTGCACCGCGACCAGATGTTAGGTCTTTTGTGCCGGCCTGTAGGATTAGGGTAGAGCCTCTATACCTAGGCTTTTGATAAAGGAGAGCACTTTGGCGGGGTTTATCTGTTCCCAAATCCTGTAGGGGGGGATAACTTCACCTCCTAGTTTTAGCTTAAAATGCTTATATCTTTAACTGGGCAATGCTCGTAAAAAAATTAAAACAGAATTGGTTTAATTTTATTTTACTAACAATTTAGTGCCGGTTCCTGCCCTCACTGCCAAACTTCCTGACAGCTAACCAGAAAAGATAAAAGCAATTCGATTTTCTTTCATTCCAAAGTTTATCTGAACGAGAAAGAATAACATAGCACTGTTATTTATCGATTATTGCTGTAAAGCACTGAACTGTCACTCGTGTGAACAAAATTTCAAAAATATCCTTGGCCCGCCAAGCCCGGTTGCTGCCATACCGATAGTAACGGTGTAGCGCGCATGTCCTTGACATCAAGTAACGAGCAGTTAAAAGGACCTGCAGGGAGGTGGAAAAAATCAATACTATTCCAGTTTCAGGCTATCGTCGCGGTGCAAGCTTGTTGAATAGAAGCAAATCCGTCGCTCGGAAGCTTCCGCAAGCGGAAATCACAAGGGATTTCATACATATATGATGCAATGAATCCTGTGCCGAGCCGCGAATTCCTTGAGGTCCATCCTCTGCACCAGCACCAGCCGCACTGCAAGCAACAATGCTTCGTATTCACGGAGATGGCGGACATCGAGCTGCCAGCGGAGATAACCAAGTTCGGTGGCGGAACTGAGAAGATCAGGTGTTCCAATGGCGGCATTCCCACCTACAGTACCAAGAAGGACTCCTGCAGCGAGTCGTCGGGCGAACGTCCTGAGAGATCCCGGGGTCGCAAGATTCTACTGGGCGTGGGTGTGGTGCTCATCTGCATCGCTATGGCCGGTGGTATACCGCTGGCGCTCCAACTTCGCTCTTCGTCGTTGCTGGAAGCCCGGCTCGCCTTCATTCGCCGCCTGCTGACGGAGTCGCCGCTGATCGAGGGCTCCTGGAAGCCACCGAGAACCATGAACCTGAACAGCAGCAACCTGTTCGAAGTGCGGCAGAATCACATCGGGGCTGTGCTCTGGCCCATCGCGGTGCCGTGCGGAGCCCAGTATCTGGATGCAGTGCAGCTCACGCTGGAGGGTATCGATCGGGCCAAGCGCATTACCGCCGCCAGCGATCTAATGCACATTGTGGAGTCCGCCGATGAGATGGAGCAGACGCATATCCGTGGCGAGGTGGCCGTCCTCATGGGCATCAGTGGGGGCCATGCCCTCGGCACCAGCACGGCGGTTCTACGGTCGATCTACCTGCTAGGAGCCCGGTTCGTGTCCATCACCAGCCTGGAGTGCACCACTCCTTGGGCTTCGGCAGCCATTCGTCGGCCCGATTACCTCGTCGAGGAGAATGTGACGAATTCATTCAACGAATTCGGACAGGTAGGTATTATTAAAATGAATATTGCCATTATTTTCTAAGCATTTTAAATATATCCTTCCGCTTCAAGACGATGCTCTTCGAGATGAATCGCTTGGGAATGCTGGTGGAGATTTCGATGCTCAGCGAGGCTGCCATGTTGGCCGTCTTGAAAACGGCCAAGGCGCCCGTTCTGCTCACAAACGCCACTCCGCTTTCCATGTGCAACAGTACCAACATAGCTTCCATTCCCGACCACGTACTGAGGTAATTTTCCATTAGCACCTACGCATCAAAGCCTTTTTAATCCCTTTTATTTAACCTCAGTCTGTTGCCCGAAAACGGAGGAGTGATACTGCTCAACTTGGAGCGCTGTGGCGATCGGACCCTGGGCGTCCGGGAGGCCATCACTGCCATCAACTATGTACGTAAGGTGGCCGGTGTGGATCACATTGGGCTGGGTGGAGCTCCCAAGAGCTATGCCCTGCTGCTAGCCGAACTAGCCAGGGATCGGGTTTGGGGCAATGCAGCCATCAAGAAGCTGGTGGGCGGCAATGTAATGCGGATTCTGCGGGAGATCGAGACCCTGAAGAACCGACTGCCGCTGTACGAGGAATGGATACCGCACGAGTCTATCGAGAGCAACTCCTATTGCCGCTATCCGGAGTCTTAAGAGCAGCTCCCTCAATTAGCTCAATTAGCGTTTGTTCCCATACATATATAAAATTACTGAAATATTTAATTAAATTATTAATGTACAATCGGTGCATAAAACTGTAATCATAGGAATGAAGCTGCTCATTTACCCATTAACCTAAGCCGGTACCTGCCCTCAATTTCAAACAGCCTAACAGTTATCTGTCCGAAAAAGGTAATCACCAGATAAACTTATCATAAAGCAATTTGGGTTTCTGCCCTCCTTAAATTTATCTGAAGTTCAGATTCTGAACGTGAAAAAATAACTTTTTGCTGTTAACTACTCTCTTAACTGTCGATTTTGGCTTTAAAGCACCGAATTGTGCTGTAAGGCGCAAACACATGGTTGCTTTGATTATCGGAATCACTCAAAAGGAACCCGGCCATTATTGAGTATATTCCTTCAAGGACTATCGCTATGTAACATCGGCAATATAACTCCCGAAAATCGCAGAAACGACTTTTTTTTTTTTAAATAACCGACAACTGCAATATACAGCGTTCACTCCAAATCATGGAAATAGACAGCTTAACCCCTCCAATTTAGCGCCTAGGCCGAGCTGTACATTTGTACATAGGTTTATATTTAATGAATATCATTCTAGGTTAAATACATATCGGTGTATGGAGTTACCATAATATGGTTATGCTTAACGGCTACTAGAACTCCGACGACTATTTTACACTGATGCCCATTCTCACGCCGAGGGTAAGGGAAATCACTTCTTGCTCTGATGGCCGCTCGTTTGTCTCGCGCTTTACAATCCTCCGCGAGAGTAGATCCTCCGCCAAGTCCTGATCATCGGACCTCAGCTCGCGCTTCACTCGCGAGGGCTCTATTTCGTCGTCGTCCAGTTCGAAGACATTGTTGTCCGTGAATGCCAAGTGGTTGATCTCCTTGAAAAAGGAGGTCTTCGCGTTTCGAATGGTCCTATCGTAGCCAGGATCACTCAGTGGCGGAAGATACGTGGCAGGGATTCGGCTGGTACCCCTGTATCCAGAGTCCGGACAGCGTGGATCGATTGATCCCGGGTAGCAGTAAACTGGAGTGGTAGCGTCGATCAGCGTCCTTGACGTCGTTGCTACCAGACATTCGGGGTCTGAGGAGCCTGGATAGCAACGAGGTTTTGGTGTCGGCACTGGCTGCTTTGGACAGCGACTGTCCGTCGAACCCGGATAACAATTGGGCTTGGAAGTAGTCAATGGAATCCTAGTCGTAGGAGGCGAGTATGTGGCAGGTTGGCAGGTAGGATCGTTTGAGCCAGGATAGCAACGGGGCTTGGAGGTGGTCACAGGTGTCCTCGTAGTCTGAGGTTGACAATCGGGGTCATTGGAACCAGGATAACACCTTGGCTTAACCGTGGGAATCGTAGTTCGCACCGTTGGTGGCAGATAAGTAGCGGGTTGACACTCGGGGTCCGTAGATCCTGGATAGCACCTAGGCTTCTGCGTTGAAGGGGGTTCCTGCGGACAACGCCTATCCGTCGAGCCTGGATAACATGTGGGTTTGGAAGTAGTCAATGGAATCCTAGTCGTAGGAGGCGAGTATGTGGCAGGTTGGCAGGTAGGATCGTTTGAGCCAGGATAGCAACGGGGCCTAGACGTGGTCACAGGTGTCCTCGT
>VNJZ01000011.1:0-18345 GCA_008042795.1 Drosophila asahinai | reverse complement strand
TAGCAGCTTCTCGCGGCGAAGGATGCACATGCGGTTGTAGTCGAAGATGGAGATGAGGTATGGCTTGCCGCCGGACTGCACCTGCACCAAAGCGGGCAGGCGCCGGCCGTCGGCGGTCTGGTAGAGGGCATGCGACTTGTTCGGCACCTGATCCTCCAGCGGTATCAGCGTGGGCTTCCAGCTCTTGCTCTCGTGCCGCTCCTGCGGCGTCAGTGTGTCGGGGAGGATGACCACATTGGGTGGGGCTGCTGCTGGGCGTCCTCCGGCTGCCGTTCCTGGTCCCGTTCCAGCTCCACTGGCACCCGTGGCACCTGCTGCTGATGGTACCCGTGGGAGTTGCAGCCTCTTGCCCTGGAGATTGCCCAACAGGCTGTTCGACACCGTCGTCGTGGCGCTCGTGCGTCGCCTCTGGAGGCTTATCAGCTCCGGCGGCGAGCTCAGCAGCTGGGCCACGCTGGAGGAGGGCTTCTGTGGTCCTCCCGGCTGCGGCTGCTGCTTGAGCTTGGACTGGAGACTGAGCAGATCGCCCTGGCTGGCTTGGTACAGCTTGTGCTGCTTCTCGGCGGCCGCCGCCTGCTTGTTGGCCAGCGAGGCAATCGATGTGATGGAGGCTATCGAAGCGGTGGCGGTGGCAGGGTGGCCTTGCGAGGCGGAGGCATTGGAGGTCAGCGGCACGATCTCCACGGCCGCCTTGTTCAGGCCCAGCAGGTTGGTCTTGAGGATGCTGCGGCTGTTGCCTCCGACATTGGTGGAGGTGGTGGGTACCAGGGGAGGGGCATCCTTGGGCGCTGCTGAAGCTCCTACCGGTGCGACGGCTGTCTTGGTTACCACCACCTCCTCGGGCGAGGAGGCAGCCGACGAAGAGCTGGAGGTGGAAGCCGAAGCGGAGGCAGATGCAGAGGCTGTGGCCATTAGGGACCCCTTGTCCCCTTTGGGCCGGGCTATGATCGTGACGGCATTGGAGCTGAGCTGCTTGGTCAGCTTGTCCACGGAGACGGTGGTGAGGCGCTCCAGCGGTGATTCCGCCGCCTGCCGCGTCTCCAATTCGCTGTCCTCGAGGCCTCCTCCTGTAGCCGTCGCCGCTGTATCCTCACCCTCCTCCTCATCGTCGTTGAGCTCCACCAGGGGAATGACGGGGGGATCCGAGGACGCAGGCTGCTCTGCTGACACTGAGGACGCTGTGGCCAGGCTGGCGCTTGAGGGCGTGGTCAAAGCGGTAGCCAGGACACTGCCTGTAGACGCTGTCGCTGGAGGTACACCACTCCGCTGCTTGCTGGTACCCAATCCCCCGCAGTGGCCGTGATCAAACGAGTTCAGTCGCTGACGCACTGTCTCCGTGTACACACTCGCATTGGAGGAGGCATGGGCGGCCAGCACGAGATCCCCGTTGCGATAGTACTTCTCCAGCAGGATCAAGTGACGCAGGAAGGAGCTCTGGTTGCCGTACGGCTTCTGCAGCTCCTCCCAGAGGCGTCGCGTTGGCTCATCGTACTGCAGGAACGTCTGCACCCGCGTCCAGCCCTCGGGCGTCCTCTGGCTGCTGCTGCATCCAAATGGAACCTTGAACTGTACGCCCAGCTCCTCCTCGCCGTGAAAGAGCTCCCGCATCGAGATGTTTGGATTGCCGCGCAGGACATTTGAAATGTCTGCTCCAGAGGCAGTTCCTCCGCTGGCTGAGGAGCCTCCTGCTGCCGCCGCCGCTGTGTCCGTTGATGCTCCTTCGCCTGCCCCCAGATTCTGCTGGAGGATGGCCTGCAGCTTGGACATTTGCGTGGTAGAGGAACTGCTCGAGTTGGAGTCGGTGGGTCCGTCGTCGTCCACCACCATGGGCAGCTCCGTATCCTCATGGCCATCGCCGACCTGCGCTCTCTCCGCTTCGCCAGCGGCACTGGGCGCCTCCTCCTCATCCGCCTCGGAAACCTCGTGGCTGCCATCCTGCAGGTTGTGGACCTTCAAGAGCCTGGAACGGGTAAGAAAACACTCTTAATACCCAGCCAGGAGGGGAAACTCCCGCCCAGAACCCACCTCTTCCTGTAGTTCTTCACAAACTCCGCCTTCTGGGACTTGGTGCTGTCCGGTGGCTTCATGAGGAGATTGGCAAAGTAGCGGCACAGCTTGCAGACGGCCGTGCCCATGCCCAGCTGCACGGGTATGCCCATCTCGGTGAGGGCCTTCTCCAGCCGGTCCGTGTCCTGCTAAGGATACATCTTAATAAGGCTAGCTGGATTGAGGATTGAGTGACCCTTACCGTGGTTATGTTGTACATGTGGTTCTTGCCCAGCCGCCGCTTGCAGAGCACGCAGCCGGAGAACTGGATGACCGTGTTGTAGTGCGCCTCGCAGAGCCACACATTGGAGGTGCCGGCGGGTATCTCCAGGCTCAGCTGGAACTTCTTCACGCTCTTCCGGATGCACTTGCGTCGCAGCGAGTGCCCGGCACCCTCCAAACAGTCCTTGACGGCGCACGAACGATGCTGCTGTCCCGATCCACTTCCAGCTGAGGTGCCCGCTTCACTGGCTGCCTCTGGAATGACCCCATGATCGCCGCCGGCAAAGTGCTTTTCCAGGGCGGCGGCCGCCGCCACGCCCGTCTCCAGGTGACCCGGAGCCGAGAGGCGCTTCTTGTAGGAGGGCGCATTGGCGCGACGATCCACGTGACGGAAGCAGGCGTCGCACAGGCAGTTGTCCACCGTCAGCTTCTCCTCATCTAAAGGAAAGGTTTAATATCTTTGCCTTAAGGAAGTAGTTCTTGGCGCTCCCTTTTACTTACTGGCCAGTATCTTCTGCTGTCGCTCCACGGACTTGATCTGGCCCACATGGCAGGGCGTGTCGTAGAGTCCGAACTTGCCGCTGCAGTAGTAGCACTGGTCCTCGCAGAGCCTGCCAGGATGGAACTTGAAGGAGGAGGCCTTTTCGGGTATAAGGATCTTCTCCTTCTCGTCCTTCTTCACCATCTGGTAGAAGCCGTGCTCTGCCGCCTGTCCCTGGCCCTCCGAGTGCGAGGAATCTGTGGGGGGATTAGGGGATAAGATATAGGGTTATATATTCTGAATGCCACACAGTCTGGCATAAGTCCGTAGGTGCGTTTTGTCCGGTACATTGAGGGGATGAGGGTTGGGGATGACGGTGCCTTATGTACAGTGCTTGAGCAAATGAAGAGGGTTTGAAGGTTTGAAGAGGGTTTGACTATGGGTTTCCAGATGATATGGATGGATATATGCAGGGGGAAATCAAACCAAACCTTTGCTCCATCAGTTGGACTTTAAAGTAAGAAAATTGGAAAATTAGAGGAAAGTAAAGCCTCGTTCAGGGACCCAGTGGAAAAATTATATAGTTTCTGCTGACTTCTGGGTTTGTCTTTTAAATAAAGAAAGCTTCTTGGCTGAGTAAACTATATTGCTTGCATTTTCTGGGAATTTAAAGAATTATATAGCACAAAAATAATAGTTCCTCAAGTTCCTTTTGTTTTTTTAAATAAAGAAACGTTCTGAGCCAAATCAAAGACCCATAATATCACATTTGCTTTGCAATATGAAAGCCATTTTGCAGCTGGCGACGAATTTCTTGCTCTCTCTCTGCTCGCACAATGTTGAGAGCATAAGAATCTTGAAATAAATTGCACTTTCAGATGTTAGAATCCACAGATCAGGGAAGAAGTATGCTGAGCGCTTCTCTGTGGCTTTTGAACAGTGAGAATCGGATCCCTCCGCTTTTATTTTAAGTGGCGTTTTCCAAACTGAAGGGACTATAACCACAGAATTCGAATGTACCTCTGGATTAAGCGCCAGCTATACAATTTATCCAGAAATGGCTAAAAACTTTGTAAAAACAAAGCAAAACGAAGCGCAGTCATTCAAGGAAGCATTTAACACCTATTTCTGGCCAAGATATAGCTTCTATAAGAAGAGTAAGAAGGCTCCCTTTCTTGGTTCATGTTTGGTTTGATTCTAGGACTAGGAGCAGGACTAGGGCTAGGCCCCTTTGAAGCGAACGATTCTGAGCACGATCTGATCTATACGCACTGTACTGGACCGCCGAGTGGCCACCGTGCGAGTGGGCCACCGTTGTCGCGTGGTGGTTGTTAGTCGAGCTGAAACGGTTATTGGTCTTGCGGCCGGGATTACCCGTAGTTACACTGGACTTGGGCGCACCTTCGTTCTGCAAATGAAGAAGAAAGAAACCCTTGTTACTCACTAAAACTTCAACAATCAAATTGAAAAGGAAACCCACCTCATTCTGAATGGTGTAGTACGAGTCCTCGGCGTGGGCGCCATGCTGGTCGGCGGATCGGTCCGTGGCCCCGTGACCGCGAGCCCGACCCTTCTGGAATGTCATCTTGAGCGATTGCCGGCGCACGCCGGCCACAGCTCCCGCTCCCTGGCCGGAGGAGCCCAGGGCGCCGCTCGATTTACGCGTGGCACTGCCCACCGAGGAGGAGGATGTGGACGAGGCGGAGGAAGAACCACCTCCCCCACCGCCGCCACCGCCGTTGCCTCCGCCGCCATGGATGACCGTGCCCGTGGGCAGGCCACCGCTGCCGCCCATGCCCCCGTTGCTGCTCCTGTTCAGCTTGATGACGGTCTTCAGAGTGCCGCTGGACTCGACATGGGTGGCACTGCCTCCCCCGCCGCCGCCGCGCACTCCCTGGCCCCGCTTGTGCTGCTGCTGTTGCTGCTGGTGCTGGTGCTGGTGGTGGTGGAGCTGGTGTTGGCCGTGCTGGTGGTAGTGGTGGTGCTGCTTCAGCTGCAGCTGCGCCTGCCGCGTGTGCGCCTCCTTCAGGTCCTGGCGCCGCTGTTTGGCAGCCTGGTGCGTCAGCAGGCCGAGATTGTGCAGGTGGATCTCCTGTTCGCGCCGCTGCTGCTGCTGCAGATCGTCCTCCTCCTCCACCTCCTCCTTCTTGCCATTCGCCTTCTCCTCCGCCGCCTCCTCCTCGAGGTCCAGCTGCAGCGCCAGCTTAAAGGGCTTCTGTTCGGCCGCCATCACCGCCAGCGGCTTCTCCTCCTCGTTGTCCTCGTCCTTGAGGGTCACCACGACTAGAGCTTCCTCAGTGGCACCGCTGGCCGTGGCAGGCGTCGTTGTCGTCGTCGTCGTCGTGGACAGGTTCTCCTTGTTCTCCTCGGGACAGCAGTCGTCCGCCTCCGTGGCGAGGTGCTCGGCCAGGAGTTGCTCCGCCTGCTGCTTCATATCTATGTAGGATTCATCCACCTCCATGGCCACCATTTCGTCCACGGGCGAGGGATCCTTGGCTGCTTCCTCTGTGTCGCTTTTGGCTTCAACCTGCTGGCTCAAAGCATTGCCGCTGGCATCGAGCACTCCCTCCTTGGCCAGCTCCTCCATGATCTCGTGCTCGAAGTCATCAAAGTCCTCGGGCTTTTGTGGGGGTTCCTCTTGATGCTCCGGCTTTGCCTCTGCCTCAGCAGCTGGTACTTCCTCCTCCTCGTCGTCGTCGCCGTTGATCAGGAGGCGTCCCTCTTCCTCGTCGTCGTCGTCTTCCTCGAGGAGCACCTCATCGCCGCCTTCGATGGTGTCATCCAGGCGAAGCTGGCCTGCCTTCAGCGAGCTATTCGAATGGGAGGACATCTCCAGGTCGGGATCAATCTCTGCTGCGTGGGTAATCTCAGGCGTAGCTGCCACAGTATCCGCGGGCAGCTCTGGCACAGCTTCAGCTACAGCTTCCGCTTCCTTTTGCTCCTTTGGCTCCTCTTTCAGCTCCTCTTTTTCCGCCTCCTTGCTCTCCGGCTCTTCCACATCCTCCTTGGTCAGTTCCTCTTCGATTTTCGGCTTCCCGGACTCAATGGTGGCCTCTGCCGCCTCCACCTCCGTGGCCTCCGTAACCGTCTGCACAATCTCGCCCAGCTCCGGATCCTTCTCAATCCCCAGGTTGTTCTCGAGAAACTCGGGCTTCTTGTAGAACTTTCGCACGCTCACAGCGCTCACGCCCTCGCTGATCATTTCCGGACTGAGCGAGGGAGCCTTGCCCGCCTCAGAGGCACAACCCTGTGTGGCTGGCTTCGAGGGGGATGGCGACTCCACGGCTGATCCTGCTGTGGGCGACGACTCCTTGAGTTTGGCAGCCGCCGTGGGATCAGCGGGCTTGTTGTCCGTGTCCACGGTGAGCGGTTCGATGCAGGAGGAGGAGTGACCATTGGCCGAGGATATGGAGGCTATGGAGGCCATTGAGGCACCACCCGAAGTGGAGGGCAGGCTCTCCGCCAGCAGCAGGCTCTCATCAAAGTCGGGAGTAAGCTTCTCCTGCTTAATGTCGGCGGCGGCCAGCAGCAGGTCGTCCATGGACGAGGCCATGCTATCCTTGGAGTCCTCGTCCCCGGCGCCGCCCTGCGAGCTGGGTGCCAGCGAACTGGCCGAGGCAGTCTTCCGCGTGCTGGAGCCCACGCGCCGTCGCTTTGGTGGCGCCACCGGCGCCGGCTCCTGCGCCGGCGAGCCGGCCTTGCTTAGTCGCGTGGCCCGCGTGGTGGTGGCCGCCGACGTGGCCGGCGACGTGGAGTTTCTGTTCTGCGGGCGACCCCGTCCCCGTCGGCCGGCGGGCGCTGGAGCGGGTGCGGGTGTGGGTGTGGGTGTGGGTGTGGGCGTGGGCGTGACTGCTGTGGATCGGACTTCGCTGGCATCCAGGGGCTCTTGCTTAATGGCTCCTGCCAGGACATCTTCCTCGTCGTCCTCCGTCTTGACCACCACCAGCACCTTGCTGTATTTGGCAGCACTGCTGGCCTCTGGATCCGGGACGGGTTCGGAATCCTCGGAGCGCTTGCGCTTGGACGCTGGCACCACAGCAGCCGGCGCCGCCGCCGCTGGCTTCTTGCGGCGTCCGCGGGCCGGGGGCAGCGGCGGTGGCTGCTCTGTGGCAGCAGAGGATGTGGCAGCGGCGGCGGCGGCGGCGGACAAGGACGCAGCGGCTGAGGCAGCGATGGAGGCAACTGTGGAGGATTGGCGGCGATTGCGGGTGACGCGGGTGTTGTTGGCCTGTTCCTGGGCATGCGATTTGCGGGTAACGCGGTTAGAGGTGGTGGGCGTCGTCACGGGCTCCTTGTCCTTGTCCTTTTCCTTTTCTTTCTCCTCCTTTTTGTCCTTGTCCTTATCCTTCTCCTTTTCCTTATCCTCCTTTTTGTCCTTCTCCTTCTCCTTATCCTCCTTTTTGTCCTTCTCCTTCTCCTTCTCCTTATCCTTGTCTTTTGTGTCTTTGTGTTCCTTTTCATCCGTGGCTGGCTGCAACTCCTCCTCCTGGAGCGGCTCCTCCTTGAGTGCCAGCTCTGGCGTCGCCTCCTCGGACTTGACTTCTTTGGCTTCTTTCAGATCCTTGATAGACTTGCGTCCGCGTATGAGAGGTGCCAGCGGACGCTCCTTAGGCTCCTCGCCGTCCAGTCCTGCCTCGCTGGCGCTGACCTCACGGCGCGAGGTCGTGGGCGAGCTCAGGAGGAGCAGGGGCGACGAGTGCCGGGTGATGCGCACGCTGCTGGCCGTTAGGGTGGGCGTGGGCGTGCGTCTGGTAGTGGCGGCGGTGATGCTGGATGCGAGGGTCTTGGCTGGATCCTTGGCCTCCTGATCTCTGTCCCCTTCTGCCTCAGCTGCTGGCTCCGCCGCCTCCACAGGCTTTAGAGTGACGGTGGCCAGCTCCTCGCCGACGCCCGTTGAGGACTCCTCGCTGCTGGCCGGATTCTCCACGCTGGCATTGTCCTCCAGGGTGGCTGTGGCAGTGACAGGACCACCAGCACCGCCTCCTGGCTTCCGGCTGGACATCCTCGAGGGGCCCTGGGCAGCTACTGCCGACGTTGCTGCTCCTATGATGGCCGCTGCTCCTGCTGCAGTTGCTGCTTCTTAGTCTTCTCCTCCTCCTCACCCTCTGTGCGATCCGATGCTGATTGTGTCCAGTTCGTGTCGCAGTGATTTGGTCCCATTGGTTGACTGTGATGTGGAGGATTACCTGCAACGAGCGATACTCACATTACTAATCCGCCGTGTGGTTCTTTGGGGGCAAAGAGAGAGAGAGCGAGCCAGAGAGAGCGAGAGGGAGAGGGAAAAATCAGTCAATCTGGAAGTAGGTCGTCGTCGCAGTTCTCTACTCGTCGTGTTTCACATTCTTGGCCTATTTTCATAGCTTAACCCCACTCTAAACACTGAATAAACATTTCTCTCGCCTTGAGAGAAGAAGGTAGCCAAAGAATAAGAAGTAAAAGAGAGGAAAAGCTAAGAACAATCCTGTTTCCTAGCATTTTAACAGTAAAAAATGAACCTTTAAGGAGTGCAAGGACCTTACATGTAAATTCAATTACAGAAAAGTTAAGGCAAATTATATTATAGTTTTTAGGGTCAAAATACCAAAAATACCTTCATTATCACATGTTATTTTGCATTAAATAATAAATACCAAGCATTTGTACATTTAAATAAAAAAACGAATGCCTTTTTTGAAGGTTTTAAAAAGGTTTCAAAAAAATACCTTCATTATCACATGTTATTTTGCATTAAATAATAAATACCAAGCGTATTTACACATTTAAATAAAAAAACTAATGCCTTTTAAAGGTTTTAAATGTTAAATAACTTTAAGAATCTAAAAATTAGCCAACTCTTTATCCTTTATAATCCTTTATATCCTTTATAAGCAAGAAAACCAGTTAATCCTCAAGCGCTTGCTCCTTGAACATTAAGAAATAAACACAAACACACACTCATTGCCAAGGACTTGAAGAGATTTCGCGATTTTCCAACGAAAAGCCAAAGCAAACCCGATAACCGATAACTTTTATGACCCTGGCTTTCACCACCTGGCACCTGGCTCAAAGCAAATCCCCGCTAATCCCCGGCGATCAGGACTCTCGGCCAAACGGCGACTAGAACATTAAACATTAAACATGCTTTTGCGGTTTACCAGTCAGTCACTCTCTCCCCCCTCTCTCTCCCTCCGTTTCTACCAATTCTAAAAAACAAGTTTTGGCAGCAGCAGCTGGGAGCTGCGGCGAGAATGCGAGGAAAGCGAAACGGAACGGAGTGGAGTGGAGTGGGGCAAGCGAAGAAGCGAAGAGAAGCTGAAGAATTGATGGGCACACGTTGAATAATCCTCAAATTGGTTAAGTATCCTGTTTCGGCTTCTGCTTTGGCGTTCGCTGCTGTTGCTTCTTCTTGCCTTGATGATCCGAGTGGATTTTGACAGGCGCCATTTTAGTGTGACCAGCCAGCAGGAAGGAAGGGAGAGTGCAGAGGCACACACACACTTAGAGAGGGAGAGGAAGAGAAAGAGAGCGCGACCTTCGCTGGGATTTGATTTCGCCTTTGGGAATTGCAGTTTGCACCGGCGGTGCGTTGGAAAGCGGAAAACGCACGCATGCACACACAAACACACACACACACATTAGCGTTGAATAAATCGCCACCACCCTCCGAAAAAGCGAAACACCACTGACAGCGATGGCGATGGCAACAAAACAGACGAATAAAGGAAGTAAAAGCGAATCGCAAATAACAAAATGAAGACTCTCGAACAGTATCGATGTGTGTATACGCTGTTAAGTAAAACCCACACAGGCACAACACACACAGAGAGCACAGTGTGCAAAAACGCTGCGATTGTAAACACTGAGCGAAGCGGTGACAGCGGGGCCGGGCTAGAGGAAGTGAGGGGCAGCAGCAGAAACGGAAACTGGCCGCACAATTTTCACAAAGCGGAAAAGTTGTCAAAGAATTGGCAGAGTTGCCAACATCGCTACTCGGACTCTCTTCCCTCTCTCACACACACGAACACACACACCACACACAGGCACAAAAACACACCAACACTGAGGTTCGGTTCGGCAAAAAAGAAAAACCGTGGAAACCGTTCCGTCTTCGGGGCAGTTGCAATCCAAAAAGGGGGTGTGGAGGGGGGAGGCACAACGCAGGGGGTTGGGGGGAAACAGTGGGGCACACCACAGACACACACGTACAAAATGGGTGGCGGTGAAGTTTTGGGCTTATGAATTTTACGCTTTTCTTTCCGTTTTCTTTCGCATGACGCGCGAAGCACACAGCACTCACTTGTCTTTCGCTCTTTCGTGTTTTACTTTTGGGCTTCTTTTCGCATTTGAGAGGAACGAGCACGAAACGAGAGACACGAGAGGCACGAGAGAACACGAGCGAAGCGAACGGCGAACGAGCCAACGAACAGACGCAACAGCAACACAACGAAAGCAACGCGAATACCTTACTTACTTAATTCTCTTTCGGCTCAGTTGTCCATTTGCGAATTTTCCGCATTCATTTTCATTTGCATTTTCGCTTTTGTTTGCATTTGCATCCTGCGATCTCCGACTGATTTAACTGCAGCTCCCCGCTCACACAACCGAACGAACGAACGAACGAACCAACTGCGCCCAGTCAGGAGCAGGAGGACAAACAAAAAAAAATAATAATAATAAAATAAAATGCAGAACCCGAACGCAGAGTTGTGAACGCGAACACGGTGCGAAGCGAAATAACGAGCCAAAATGGAGAGCAAGAGAGCGACGCTGCTCTGCCGCTGCTACTGCTCGTCCCCGCGGCCCGACGGCGAAAACACGTATTCGCCGCATTCGCCCCGGCGCGGCGCTACCCTTTGCCATTCGATATGCTGCACTATCGCAGGCCGTTGGCAGCAACGATGATTGTTAGGAGGTGACGGAGGTGTGGCAACTCTGTATCAAGGATAATTTCTTTTATTTATTGGGGGACAATCATTAAAAGCATTTTGTGGTAAATTTCTGTTAGTTCGGCCCCTTCCAAAAAATTAAAAAGAAAACCATATATAGGGGGTGCTCCAACGTACATTTGAGTATAAAAATTATGTTGGGGACGCCCTTAGTTTAGTCACAATAAATCTTTAAAGTTTAGTCTAATTCCCATACAAAATCAGAAATTTACCCATTTTGTTTTTAATTTTAACAATTACATATGTAATAATAAGTTATCGGTCATTGAAATTGATTAAACTTTGTTTTCATATAAGTTCTGTTTTAGTATGTTTTAGTATAATTTCAGTGAAAATTATAGGCGATTTTTTAAATGGAAATTGCCAAAATTAATCAGATTCTGTAATCCGTCTATGAAATATTTCGTTCGTAGATAACTAGTGCTCCTCTAATTTGTATTATCACAGAAGGTTGTATTGTTTTTTAATCCTTTCAATGTTTCGTTTATATTTATTCGATGTAATTAAGGGGAGAAATTAAATTACGCATACGTAAGTCGATTCAAAGGAGAAACGGGAATATGGATGTGTTTATTTCATTCATTCTATATTGTAAGTTTTAAAGTGCCTGAATCGTACATGTTTCAAAAGATTTTGTTTCTTATATACAATTTAGTGTTTATAAGATATGATATTTAATAACAATTTTATTTTATAACGTTTATCGGATGGATGAAATGGACTAAATTGATCGAATTCTTAAGAATGGTAAGCATTATACTTCTACAGTATTGAAGAAATGCGACTTTATTATTGATTAAGTATATTAGAGTTGTTAATTAGTAATTAATTAGCTTATTTTGGAGTGGATCAAACCTGTATTAAATCCGATAGATTACAGTTTAATAAATTGCATTTGACATTTGACGTTTGACGTTAGTCTGGTAGCCCTGCTTACGTATACCATTGCCAATTTAAAACATCTGTTTTTGTGGCCTAAAGGGCATTGCACGGGCGGCTTATGTTTTTCGCCCGGCCTACGTGTTGTTTTTGGCAAATGTTTGCTGCTCTGGCCCCTCTCTCTCTCGCTCTGGTTCTCGCCGCGTGCTCTCTCGCCGCGCTCTCCTGCTCTCACTCTCTCGCTCTCTCTCTCTTTTGCTGTTATTGTTGTTGTTGATGTTGCTGCTGCCTCTTTTGTTGCGTCGGCAAAAAACAAAAAAAAAAAAGCAAGCGTAAAAGCAAAGCAAAGAAAAAGGACTCGGCTCGGAAATACGAAGTACGGGGGTGGCAGATGGGAAAAATGGTAAATGGCAAAGCGGCGAAAGCAGCTTCCCCCTCTCGCTCCCACCCTTGGGTTTCGCGTTTGCTCTGTTTCTAGGCCAAGCACGTTTCGGTTGTCCTGCCGATTTTTCCCGAGTTTTTCCTCAACTTGCGATGCTGTGCCGTAGGTTGTTGCCGTTATTGTTGTTACTGTTGTTCCCAAGGACGCAATATGAAGGGATGCGGCCTGGGAATCCTGCAAGTGTCAGGTGCCGACGCGTCCTTCGTGATACTCGCGCTCTTTGCCTTTTGTTCTTTCTGTCCCACTGCTCCCGCTCCCTCCATTGTGTCCTTCCACCCACAACGATAATTTTCCCACCCGCCGAAGGACCATTATAGGTAACTGGGTTAAATGTGGGGGAAATGGTGTGAAAAACAGCGGCGGCGGAAATGAGGGAAAATCAATATCAATAGCTTTTTGCATCGCCTTCGCATTATTATGCAGCGCGCTCTTGACCAAATGGTCATCGCTATCGCCCTCTCCTCATTCCACACTGTTTCTGGGGTGCCAAGCCATGGAAGAGTCATTTGCTACTTGGCCCCAAACTGGGTCAAGTGTCCTGGCAGGACATACACGCCATTTCCGCAGTGACATCATCAATTAGGCACGAAGGCCGCTCCGATCGATTGTCCTAGCTATCGCTAGCTATGCTATGCTATCCCGACCCATTTAATGTCCTCCGTTTTCCTTGTTTTCCTTGCACTTACGCCCACTCTATTAATTTGAACCAGAAATCGCCGTTTCTTTTCTCTGCGCTTTCATACAAAATTCACATTTACATACACACACAGTTGCTTTGTGGTGCAGTGTGTGTGTGTGTTTGCGCTAAAGGCAATTGGAAAACGTAATGGCCGCCGACAAAATGCCACGCAGCAAGGCGAGCGAAAGGCCAGCGTAAAGCAGAAGCAGCGATAGGCGAATGGCGAATGGCGGCGCACAGCGCAGTCGGCGATATGTGGGATAAAAAGAAAACTTCCGGCAGAGTAGAGCGTCGAAAAATCAACACTCCAACAACAACAACAAACATATTAAAACAAAAACAAAAAAAACAAATATGGAGGCATATGAAAACCCACGTGAATCAGAGAGCGGCGGCGGCTGTGGCAGCAGACCAGCAATCGACAAGAACGAGCGAGGAAAAGAGAGAGAGAGAGAATGAGGGAGTGGAATGGAATGGAGAGAGAGCGAGGCAGAGAGCCTATGATCGCGGCGAATTCAGAGTTTCCAGAGAAGCCCAGCATTGGCACCATTTTCCCCCATTTTCCCAGGTGCGCCGGTGTGTGTGCGTATTTGTGTGTGTCTGTGTGCGTGCCCCCCAATTCGCAGACGGCGAGAAAACAGTTAAATTCCACACGCAAACAAGGCTTTTATGGCCACTCAACACAGACATACACACACACTGTCACATCTGCGACGCTCTCCGCCTTTCGCCTTTGCCGCGCTCTTTATCGGCCTGCTCTTTGTCATTGCCGCGTCATTCGCTTTGAATTTTCTCCATTTTCAGGTGCTTTTTTCGGTTATTTTGCATCGGCTAGCTTTGAATTTCTCGCTGGCAATGGGTCGTACTCGTCGAGTACTAACTGTTTTATGTTTAAAATAGTTAAATTTGGGGCTTTAAGGGGAAGAAAAAGGCTTTGGAAAATAGGGCCCATCAACATGGCGGCTCTGTCCGCCCCCTCTCTTTCTAGCCACCCTCTCTGTCATTATCTGCCTCTCCCCTCTCTTGTAGGCGGCCGCAGGTGACTGCTGGCATTAGATTATTCGAATGTCTAGCATGATTATTTAAGGCTATTCCTTTTGTTGGCCAGAATAGGCTTAAATATGGTTTTTAAATGGCTAAATAAATCATTTAATTGGGTTAACAGCGTCCGCTCAGCGTGCTGTTAGGCGCACTGTTAACCTACTGTTAGCGGCAAAAAGGCGTTAGCCCGTTTCGGTGTTTACATTTTATGCGGGATTCCGTTTTGAGTTTGTCGCGAGACGTAGCAACACGCAGGATGCTAGCAAAATTCCTATTTATCCTGGCTGTCATTCAGTGTGGCCGCTGCCAGACGGAACAGCCAACGCCGTCGCCGGCACAGGACACCCGGGTGCTGCCCGAGGGCTTCGTGGACGCCGCCCAACGCTCCACGCACACCAACAACTGGGCAGTGCTGGTGGATGCCTCCCGGTTCTGGTTCAATTACCGGCATGTGGCCAACGTGCTGTCCATCTATCGCTCGGTGAAGCGCCTGGGCATACCCGACTCCCAGATCATCCTGATGATCGCCGACGATATGGCCTGCAATGCCCGCAATCCGCGTCCCGGCCAGGTCTATAATAACGCCAATCAGCACATCAACGTGTACGGCGACGATGTGGAGGTGGACTATCGCGGTTACGAGGTCACCGTGGAGAACTTTGTGCGTCTGTTGACGGGACGCACACAGAATGGGACGGCGCGCTCCAAGAAGCTGCTCTCGGACGCCGGCAGCAATGTTTTGATCTATTTGACGGGCCATGGCGGCGATGGGTTCTTGAAGTTCCAGGACTCGGAGGAGATTACCAGCCAGGAGCTGGCCGATGGCATCCAGCAGATGTGGGAGAAGAAGCGGTAGGTGTTACTGAGACTCCCTGTGGAAGGAATTTCGAATAAATCTCTTTTGTGGCAGCTACAACGAGCTGTTCTTCATGGTGGACACCTGCCAGGCGGCCTCCCTGTACGAGAAGTTCACCTCGCCGAATGTCCTGGCGGTGGCCAGCAGCCTGGTGGGCGAGGATTCGCTGTCGGTAAGCTTAGGCCCAAGAGTTACCTTTTTATGAGTGAATTTCCCTTGTTTCCTCCACCCAGCACCATGTGGATCCCTCGATTGGCGTGTACATGATCGATCGCTATACTTACTATGCTCTGGAGTTCCTGGAGAAGGTGCAGCCTTTTAGCAAGCGCACCATTGGCGAGTTTGTGAGTGATTCCCTTTCGAATTTTAGCTGAATTTATTTTTCTAAGAAGGCTCCTCTTTCTCTTCTTCTTTTGCAGCTCCAAGTGTGCCCCAAGCGTGTGTGCATCTCGACGGTGGGCGTGCGCAAGGATCTGTATCGCCGGGATCCGCACAAGGTGCCCATTACAGACTTCTTTGGCGCCATCCGACCCACCAGCGTCTCCACCGAACGCATCAATGTGACCCTGGCCAATGAAGAGTGAGTATTATTTAGGGAAAAATAAAGTAGGAACCCTTCCCTAAAATATTTTGCCTTTACAGCGACTTTATTGGCAGCCCGCCGGAGGCGGAGGCGGAGACAGTGGTGGCATTGAAGAAGCCCTTCAAGATCGTGATCGAGCCGCAGTTCCCCTCGGAGTTCTTTAAATAAAAGCCAAAAAAAACCCACCACAATCGTATTCATGTGATAATATTAGATTTTATTCGTAAATACATCATTTCATTATATTAATACATGTGTAATTTATTAAATTTATATGTGTGATCTCGAATCGTGCTTTAAAAATTGTCAATTATGGGGCTTAGTTCTCGTCGTAGTTATCTTTTATCTGTTATCCGTTTTATATATATATTTGCTAACATTTCATTTTGCCATTTTATCATCGTTTCCGTTTCCGTTTCTCTTTCTCGATTCTTATGTCTCCATTAAATTAAACACTATATCAAACGTTCACTAATCAATCAATCAATCAATCCATCGTTTAACATTCATATCAAATCCAAAAAAGAAACAAAAACCATATATATATATTTGTATACTTATAAAAGTCGCTATATAGAATTAGAAATGCCACAAAAAAAAATCCACTGTATGTCTAGAATTGTTTTTTTTTTAATGTTTTTATATTTCTTATTTTATTTATATATTTTTGTTCATTATTCTTTTTGTTTTGGGTTTTTCTCGGGGACTTGACAATTTCCTAATTTGGGTTTAAACAAATTCAAAGAGTAATAACAAATGGCCTCAGAAGCGAGATCTCTGCTTACGTTTACTCTCGGTTTTCTTTTTTATTTTTCATTTTTTTTAGCATATGGAAGGATCTACTTCGTTTGAATTATTGAATCATTGTTGAGTCATTGTTGAATCATTGTTGAATCATTGTTGAGTCATTGCTGAATCATTTATTACATATACACCTAGTATACATATTAATTGGGTTTTTAATTTCGCCTTCCTTAATTGTTTACTTAATTTCCTTGCTTAATTCTTTGTTTTTATTTATTATTTTTTATTTTCGTTTTTTTGTTTTTCTTTTTTTTTTGCATCAGTCCCATAATTTGAGTTGTAGGCTTGGGTTGTTGTCCTCAAGATCAAGATCCAGATTAAGCACCATAAGAAGTTCATATTGCATCCACGCTATACACTATGGGGGACGACCTGGGTCCAGGATCGGTGTGAGAGGTGTGCGGATATGGGGTTGGTGGTGCGGATGCAAGTGGGATCTAACCAAGAGCTGGGTTCAAGCAGGCCTTCGAGTTGAGCATTCGAGTGAGTTTTTCTGGGTCTGGGAGAGTGTGTTGTTGTCGTTAAAATTAGCTAACTAATGTCTATATCTCGAGATGCCATCCCCTCTCTCTCTCTCTGACGTATATTTACAAAGACAAAGATCCGCCATCTGATCAAATCAGATTAATAATCAAAGGAGGAGTGGTTGGGGTTTTCCGGTTAAAGGATTGGGCTGGGATGGGGCTTGGGTTTGGGTTTGACTCTTTGATTGATTTGAATCTCGATTACAGTTAATGTTTAAAGTCTAACACTTATTCGATAACACGCTGTGCAAAAATATTTGTTGTTCTTACTCCCCTCTCCGTTTTTTCCCCTTTTTTTATTTCCTTTTTTTTACTCCAGATGCTGCCACGTTTATATATATATTTACTCTACAAAAAATGTTAATCCCCTTCATCCTCGTCCGATATACGCCTTAAGATGCGTTAATTTCCATATCGTTAATTGATTATTATGCCATTTCGCTTATATAAACTCACATATATACGCACTTTAAATATTTCTTTTACTTGCTTATTTATCTCCTTTTTTTTCAATGTATTTTCTCTTTTTGCTTTGGTAAAAAAACTCTACAGACAAAAAAAAATCGAAAATAACACTTTTGAAGGCAATTTGATGTCAGACTCTTGCTTTTATTCTTCTCGTTCGTCTTTCTTCGATTCGCGAAAAACGTGTTTTGTTACGTTTTGCTACTTCCGGTTCCGGTTGCGGTTGCTTCACCGGCTTCCGGTTTCGGTTACGGGAGAGGGAGTGGTTATCAAGGATCAAGGATCCGCTATCTACACGACTGTCGCCATTGAGAGATTCCTTTAATTTCTGGCATTGGTTTCTGCTTATCCAAAAAAAAAAGAAACAAAAGCAAACATGAAACAGATATCCTGCCCAAGTGTGAGCGTGTGTGTGTATGTGTGAAAACTGGGCAATTTCCGGTGCATACTTTCGTGGGCAGCCGACAGGTGGCGACGGCCCAGAGCCATGTAAAATTGGTGTCAAAATCAAAGGATGCATTTTTCCCCAAAAATAAAGGAAAGCAAAACAAGTAAAAGCGTTTCCTGGGAAATAAGTATAATATATATTTTTGTTTTGGGTTGATCTACAATGTATATACAAACCAAGGACTCAGGAAGGAAGCAAATAAAAAGCAAAACGAAACCAAATATTCAAGAATTACATTTATTCAAAAATGTTGTTAAAAAAAATGTATACAGACAGCAAAAAAATCAACAAAATTAATACATTTACAAAATAAAACGTAGTTTACGACCATATATATCGATAACAATCCGGGCATCGATATCGCGATGGGCGATTGGCGATAGGCGATTTTGGGGGGGGTTGCGACGATTACAACACGATTACGATATACAATTGCGCAATCGGGTTTGACATAAAAAAAAATTAATTAATATAATATTATATATATATTTAATCCTTTCGCTTTCGCTTCTTCTTTCGTTTAGCTTTGTTTTTGTTTTGTTTTCCATTTTTCTTTTTCTTTTTCATTTTCATTTCTTAAGAAAGTTTGCTTGTTTTTTGTTTTGTTTTTGTTTTGTATGTACTATGCGTAATTAATGTGTAGTATGTGATTATGCGTCCTTAACTTAGGTATATAGTGTGGAAACAGTGTGTGTGTGTGCAGTGTGTGTGTGTGTGTGTGAACGCTACCCCGCCTCGTCCCTCCTCACAGATCCTTCCTCGCATACATATATATCCGATATATATATATATAAATAATTCGGGGGAAAATGCGTGTGTGTTTGATTTCGGTTTATAAGATGCAGTTCTCCTCATGCTCCCCAAGTCTTAGATATATATATATATGAGTGTGTGTGTGTATATATAGCTAGTGTGTGAGCGTGTATTTATGTATTTAACATGTGTGTGTG
>VNJZ01000009.1:0-15953 GCA_008042795.1 Drosophila asahinai | reverse complement strand
AGCTGTTTTTTCGCCCATGTCGCCGACTTTTATCGTGTGGATTGAAACAATTCTGAAACCTAATGCTAACCATCGGGAGAAAAATAATATATCGGACTCGTTACTAAAAAATTTAGGAAAAAATAATATTTGTCACTTATGAGACAAATTTAGATCTTTCTAGTACGAGATACTGAGTTGTTGTTAGAAAAGGCTTGGTCCGTTGCAATAAGAATATGAATTGGAAGGCATGGCTGACAGTGATGAAACTATTGGTAAGCTCTGAATCGTTAAAAAGCCTAATTTCCCATTATTAATTTACTATAGCTATTAAGCAAACCTGAAAATGTAATCTTTTGAATTTTATCCTTGGAATCTAAAAGGATACTTTTTGATTTTGCTAAATGCGGGGATTTTTTGCTGGTATATAACAATGAAGTGTACCCTCTTTTTTTTTAAATTTTAGTCTTGCCTTGTCTTGAGGTAGTGAGTTTTTGGCATTTGGAGGCAGTCGAAAACGAGGAAGGGTTTCATCCAGCCTTCAAATGTGGGCCTCAGGCTTACGGATCTCACGATGGTGGAGCCCTAGCAATGCCTTGAAACATTTTTGCCCTCTGTTTCATTGTGGTGCCTCTAGTTGGCTGTAGGTCCAGATAGGTACTCGGAGGGCTTGCGCGGTTGCGGAGCTATGTTTCAAGAGACTAAGAGATCTCAGAAAATCCTGGAGGGGCGACGATAGCTGTGCTTGCTGAGTGTTTGGAGGATAATCCTGCGAGTGCGTAGACGCCTGTCGCAGAGAAAATATATCCGCATAATTCCATTTTTTCCGAGCACTTATTAATTTTTTATATTAAAAAAGATGCAAACAGGGTTGCCCGGTAACAAGAAAAAAAATGTTAAGGGTTCTGGTCTAGAAGCCGACTTCTCGGCCTCGTCTCTTATATTGGGTAAAAATCAAATAATATATACATATTTTCAATGGCACTTATGGGGAATAAAATTAGATATCTAGGAAAAAAGATGCTGACAGTTTTGTCGCGTAGCAAAAATAAATTATTAAGGGTATTTTCCGATAAAATTGTTACACCGTCACGGCACCACTCCAGAGTCTGACTTCTCGCCCTCGTCACTCATACACATATTGGGAAAAAATCAAATAATAAAACAAGTGGGAAAGATACAGGCGAGTGTGACCGACTGTGAGATACCCTGTACCCAAAGCATTGTGGGTTAAATAAAATTAGACATGAACATGGAAAAAAGAAAATGTTGAGAAATGAAGACAAAAGTTTCTAAAAACCTTTTTGAGCAACTTCCAAAAAAGACATATGTTGCTAGGGACATGTTGCGCAACACGCACAGACACTCTCTCTCAAAAGCTATGTGCTCAGACACCCGGAAAGTATTCCTGAGCAGTGCGATAGGGCGAGAGGGTGACTATTGACCTCTTGTTTTGACTCAATGCTATGGAACCCTTTTCTAGTGTCTGAGTTCTTAGCTTTTGAGAGAGAAAAGAATTAGCGTGCACAGAAACTTTATTGTTTAATAACTTCCATGTTTACAATCCGATTTTACTCAAATTTTCAAAACACGTCCGCGAATGCCTACTTCTTTATTATATCTATTTACTTTAAGCCAAAAATTACGATTATAGCTTACATACCGTTTTTTATGATTTTCGGGAGCGAAAGTGCACGTGGACAAATTTTAAAATAGACTTGATCTGCGTGCAACAGATTCCAATGTTGTCACCAAATTTGGTAACTCTAGCTCTCTGTTGTTTCACACGGACAGACAGACGGACATGGCTAAATCGACTCGGCTGGTGACGCTGATCAAGAATATATTAACTTTATAGGGTCGGAGATTTCTCCTTCTGCCTGTTACATACATTCTCGGTTGGCACTAACTTATAATACCCTTGTACCCTATAAAAATGTTGAGGTTTTAAGTATGGCGTCCATATATGAAACATACCCATCAAGATTTTTCATTTTGGGACTGGCTAACATTCTTGCTCATATTGTACAGCTTTAGCAGCTTCGCCTGCAGCTTATTTCGTTGCGTCTTCTGCAGCTTCTTCCGAATTAGATTGCGGATGTCCTGTAATAACTAGTGGGTTTCTGAACTCGGTAAGTCTTTTTACCCTCCATGCCTTTACTTTTATAAGAGTAATTTAACACCTTACAAATAATAACCCAATTTATAATGGATCAGCTATTTGTGACCATTAGTAAGTTCTTTCAATTAGTCCAAGTTAACAGCCCAAATTACGTTATATAGTTCGTAATAGAGTTTCAAAAAAAATGCGCCCACAAGCTCCATTCCATATTCATTGCAATTCACTATTTTCTTTTTAATGGCATTAATGGGAGTGAAAAATTCAATTACCACCCGAGCCATTAGTAGCCCATAGATTTGAAGCTGCCATTTAATGCGCCATAAGTAGCCAGTGAAATTAATGCCCAACTGCCCCAATTGACAAAGTGCCGGCCCAGGCCGGGCCATTGCGCTAATGCAAAACATAAACCAGGCAGCCGGCAGCCGGCAGCCCGGTGAAATGTGTTTTAGTTGTCGATGCATATTCGCCAGATACCCGTGGCCGGATACCCAGATAGCCAGATACCCTCTCCCAGGGTAATAAGTTCAATAGCGCCATTTCAACTCCGGGGAAGCTGCATCACGTCGCCGGCAAACGAGGGCATCACGAACCGGATAATGATCAACGAACTGTATACGTTTCCGCAATCGTAGTCAAATCGACAAACATGCTCACAGAGTGCAGCGGCTGGCTCGACAGCTCCTCGATGTAGTTCCCCCAGCTCCAGTCGCTCCTGCAGCTCCCGCAGATCCTTACTGCTCGCACTGTTCCTTGCCGCTGTCACGGGGGACTACTCCGCATCGGAATGGCATCGAAGGCCAGGAGAGCTTTAGAGATGTAGCCCAAGCAGCTTATGCCGCTTCGCTGGGCGTCGCAGTGCCAACAAACACACTGAGTGAAAATTCGACCTCAAACAGGCTAATTTAATGGCCGATAGAGCGAAAGAAAAGTTTTACTCGAAATTATAAAATGTTCTCTTAATAATTCCCTGTAATAAATATTGCTATCCAGCATTTTTAACGGAGACTTTTGTTTTAGAGACTTTCGGATAACTAAAAAATTAAAACAACATTTACATTTATTGGATCATCAAATTTATTTTCCGTCTGTTTACCTTAAAAGTTGATTGGTTTCTGTCAGTGATCGGAAATCAAAAGGGGTTTCTAGGAGCTGCGCCCCACCCTTTGGTCCACGCTGGAATATTTTGCATTATTGATAAACTGCTTTCCCGTAGTCGTCATCGTTGTCGCTGTCGGAGCAAGAAATAAAGCAGTGGCAAAGAATATTTATGACACCGCCATGCCCAGCAAGCACTGTAAAAAATACATGCATATGTACGAATATTCGCATTTGCAGCCAGCGGAGCGGACAGACAGCTCAGTGCACGCCCCGAAGCTCGGAACGTGTCGGGCATTAAGCGTCGGAACGTGTGTAACAGGCTTCCTTAGAAGCACCTTGCTATGATAATGGATCTCCTTGTGACACATTCTCACGGCTTTCGATGGGAAAAGAATGACCCGAGCGGATGTTTGATGATACAAACCAAAGGAATCCGAGACGTATGCAAAACTGTTCAGCATCGTGGTCATTTAATATTCGTTTTTCTTCTTCTATAAATGCACCTGGATTTGAATGAATATATTAATAACATTTGAATGATTTTCATTCGCTTATAGCTTATTTTTCTCACAAAGCATGGTGAGTTTGTGGACTACTAGGAGCCCAGGATTGAAGATCATACATTCCTAATCAGCATCGACAGTCAATAGGATTTTGAAATTAAGAACGTTTAAACTTAAGATGTAAACTGTATTCATTATGTCTATAAATATATTGCGAAAATCCTGTCCTACCCTATAGTACTCTGTACTTTGCAGGAAAATTACCCAACTTAAATAACAAATTTTGTAGGGTATTTTATGCAACTGCCTGATAGTATGCAATGCTTTGAGGGTTGAGTATTCTGTTGTCGAAACACTCGACCTTAACCGACTATTTTATAACTAGTACTTTTAAATTGGTTCCATAATGACTATCTTGGAAATTATAATTATAAAATCAATAATTTAATAATTTAAGTTAAATACTTTACAGATCATTTTAGATCCCTCTATTATTCTCGATAATAAGGGGGTTTGCGATCAATCCAACCCAATCGAGACTCGGCTGCATTTTTTGATTTTTTTTTTGGCAATTTCTGGCGCTCTGACGTGCAAATGGGAGCTGCAAAGGCGAGAAAAAGGCGCCAATGAAGCGTTTAACGGCTGCTCGGCAATGTTCAGGAAGACTGAAAATCACAAGGGCTGTGGCGCAGAGGAGGGGCGAAGAGGTCCTGTTGGAAAAGCATTTGCCAGACCAATTTAGCGTGGCTCCAAACTCTCAACTCTGCGCACAGTGAGTGCAAAAAATGTGCGCTCGTTGCGTTGTAATTGCATTTGCAATAGCTTTGTTGTTGCTCACAAAAAAGGAACCGCAGAAGCGGGGGACCAGCACGGGCAGGAGACGAGAGCGTGAGCCAGAGCGAGAAAAAGTTAACGAACGGGCACAAAGAGCGTCAGGACAACGGACGACACGCCATGTATGCACGCAGAGGGCGTGGTCGGTGGGCAGTGCGTCTCCGTCTGGTAACGCACACATCACGTAGCGAAGTTGCCGCAACTAAAACTTCATCAATTTGCCTTGTGAATCCTTGGCAACTTTTTGCCCCATCGCTGCCGTGTGTGAGTGCGGTGTGCGAGTTTGTGTGCGGCTCACTGTAAGTACGAACTTGCACTCGCGGTCAAGATGATAATAATAAATTTATACATATATTCTATGTCTTTGGCAATATCTTTCGATAATGGATGTAAATCAAGATATGAAATTATAAAAGGATAACTTCCATAGAAAATATCTGATAATCTATTCCCTGAAGCCAATAACTATTGAATATAGCTTTAAAATATTGTATATTATTTATCGCTGAGAAGTGTAGATTCAGCTTTAAATTTATAATTTGCCTGTAAACATTGTACCTATACTGTCCGTGTGTCGGCATAGGCTGGGCAGAAAAAGTTGGTGACTCGCATATTGGGTTCGCGGACATTGCTGCTTTAAAACCTTTCCAAAAATAGTAATTAGTTGTGAAGAGTCAGGTCCAACGTTGCATTAATCTACCTCTAAATAAAAAATCGAATAAAGTACCCAACCTATACTACCAATCATTTATTTTCCTAAAAAATCCTAAGTTTTACTTATTCGAACACAGCTGTATGGGCGACTACGTGCATTCTGGCCAGTGCATAAAGCAAATTATATCGGTTGGTTTGAGAGCGAGCTTTATTTTACGCAATTTTCAGACCATCGCATTGCAGAGCCCTGCGCTCCATTTGGCCATTAATGCCTTGCGTTTTATTTATGATTAATTACAACGTTTAAAAGTGCATAAATTTGCATTGGATAAAAGTGTTTTTACTAACGAAAATAATTAAATACGTCACGGCCACAATGGAATCCGGCGAAGGACGATGACGATGAGCGGCGAGTGCATGAAATATGAATTTGCATTAAAGCATTTTCATTCCTTTGATTTAAATATCAATTGAGTCGATTACATTATGCTGGCCATTAATAATATGCATTGTAAAACGGCAGTAACGAAAAAGACTCTCTGGCAATGCCTGAACCTGAGAAAGAACAAGGTATTCAGACTATCATCAGTCTCAATCTCAGACTCAGTGTTAATAAAGCTTATTTAATTTAAAACATTGTATCAATAAATTAATAAGGGGCAAGACGGTGTTCCTGTTCTACACTGTAGGTGTAGTTGAGCTTTGTTTGTTCTCAGTTTGAGTAATTATGATGTGACGACAGAATTAGCTGATAAGGAGCCGTGAGAGATACCAAACGAAAAACAAGTAAGAAAGCTACAGTCGACTGTGCTCGACTGTGAGATACCCGGTACCTAAACGTGTGCGCTTCACACTAAAAGGCAATTTAAAATTGTACATACATTATAATAGTCTACTTCGATAGTTCTCAAAATAAATCGCCTCTCGAATTAGCTCCCGACAACAATTTAATGTAATACTTAAATATGAATGCTACATTTTATAGGAACACATAAAAACCCGTTCGATCGGCGTTAAAAAAATGAATTATATTATTTTTTGTCATTTCTTACTATATTCTTTTGTCATTTCTTCTGCAGTTGGCGCCATTATATAGCACGGCCAAGGCTCGAATGCGCCACCTGTCGGCTACAGCTTGCGACAGCAGTGCCTTAGGGCGGTGTGTTAAAACTCTAACCTTATTGCTAATATCTCCCATGTTTATCATCTGATTTCACTGAAATTTTCAGGAAACGTCCGCTCTATTTTATTCATTTATTGTATCTATTAACTTTAACCCGAAAATAACGAGTATAGCTTATTTTACGTTTTTTTATGATTTTTGAGGGCGGAAGTGGGCGTGGCCAAATTTAAAAAAAAACTTGATCTGCGTGCAACACATTCCAATGTTGTCACCAAATTTGGTAACTCTAGCTGGTATAGTCTCTGAGATCTGTTGTTTCACACGGACGAACAGACGGACATGGCTTAATCGACTCGGCTGGTGATGCTGATCAAGAATATACATACTTTTGGGGTCGGAGATGCCTGCTTCTGCCTGTTACATACATTCTCGGTTGGCACTAACTTATAATACCCTTGTACCCTATGGGTACCGGGTATAAAAAGGCGAGAGGAGAGCTTAAAGCTCGGGTGTAAGATCTTTATTGATTATTTGCTCCAAACAATGAATTTATTATTTAGCATAGAACCAAGTCTATTGATTGTCATAACTATTCACCACATATACCCCGTCGTCCTGGCGATAGCCCAGGCCATTATAAACCACGTAGGTCCAGAAGTACAAAGTATCGCCCAGCTCCAGCTTTGTCTCGCGGTCCCGGAAAGTCCATCGCCCCCGCCTGGCTATCGGCATGTCCCGTGACCATCGCCCCGCCTCCAGTCCGTCGAACTCCTCGTTCAGCTTGCCGTGAAAGGCGAACAGCGAAATGCCGTCCTCATGCGGAATGGATACCTCGAATCCCTTGGGATGGAACACGCGCACCCGGGCCTCAGGTGCCTCGAAGGTTTGGCCAAAACAAATCGCACTCGCCAGGAGCAGCAGGCCCAGCGGAAGTCGAGCCATCACGGAGCGGAATGGAGCGTGCTTTGCAACAGAACTAAATCGGTTGAGCGGAGCTTGTTTTGTCATGGGGTACATCAACATGGCTTATCAAGGCAATGACCGGAGAGATGAGCTGAGAAAAGCTCAAAGTATTCGAACTTTTATTTGAAAAACTCAATCTTCCCGATCTTGTATTCATTGTGGCCTTGGATGTGTAATTATTCGTTGTGAAAATACTTCTTGACCACGTCTTTAATTTTGCGCCAGATATTCACACATTTTAATATTTCTTGCTATTCTCGGCCGCAAGTTTCCTCTCTCGGAAGCAATTGAAAAGTCCGAAAGCAAATTCACACAGATCGGCCTTATCCAAATATCTGGCGCGACAAGGGGCCAATTCAGAAGCCACCCATTTCCAGTCCAGTAATCCCAATTTCACGTACTCATCGATCTGCACATGCCCAGTTCCATTTATCAGCTTCAAGTCCATCAGCACGCAGGTGATAAAGCACTTGTAACTGCGATCAATGAGGGACACATTATGATTATCTGGCCAGTTATTCAGGACCATGAGTGTTTCAGCTTCAGATAATTCTTTTTGGGATGCACAGGGATTGAAGACGACGGAATCTGCCTTGAAATAAATTTAAAAAATAATATCAGTATAATAATATCAACTCACCTGGACTCTGTCGCTCAGAATACTAACGAAGAGGCAAAGAGCTAGTCGGCCTAACATAGTTTCTGTAATGAAGCCAAATCCGAAAATCCGCGTGCTTATAGCAAACCCAATTATAAGCAATTAAATATATTTCAATAAGAATTTATATCGCAACTCATTGAGGGACGTACAATGACCCTTTAATTATAGATTCCATCAGAGAAGATATTTAATTAATAATTGTGCCTATCGTCACGAATGTTTATTATTTGTCTAAATCAGTTTTAAATTGTGCATTGATTAACCAGGTGAACTTTCCCGATTGAAACTATAGCTTCGGAATTCCACAAAGTGCAAGACACATACTATACATAAGTATGACTTCCAACAATACTATATCCATCACGACGTTGGATTCTGTTATTCCATAATTATTCCCAAAAACTGAAAGCAGGCTATTGAGAATGATTGCCTTGTACACATATGTAATTGCCGTACTGGGACTTAAACTTATGCTCTTTATAACAAATCACATTAAACTGTTGTGCCAGCTAATAAAATAAATAAAACAATTTAATTACTGCATACACGGCAATATAATTCAAAAGCATTCACAATTATTAATTATATATTTTAATTTTTAAGTGATTTGTTGTTGAATAAAACAAAGTGAGCACACTCACATTCAATTCCAGTTATAATTGGCATTCAGTGGTAACTTATTACCAAAGTCTGACCGATATTTTTGAAAAGTTAATGAAAAATTAAAAAAAATTATCTAAAAAAGAGCATAACTTTAGCTTGCATATTTCAGATGCGATGGGAAATGTATACATAGATCTTTCTAGAAACTTCCGGTTTATTTAAATTTAAGCACATTATTTATTCAAAGTCTGATCTTCTACGGATGGTACTGCCCATTGTCCACTTCTCCCTGCTCGGATTGAGCGGCCAGTGCCAGACGCTGCGCCTCCTGCTGGCGGCCAATGGCCGCGTGCTCCGCCGCGATCCGCTCGAAGGCGCTCAGATGCTTCTGGGTGGCATGTGCAACAGCGGCGCTGGCATGGGGAGCGGCAGCCAGTGACTGTGGGTGCACAGAAACAATGCATCATTACAAATTATTTCGGCCACACCTGTCAAGTAAATACTCACCGCTTGGCCGGGCGTCTGACTCGCATGCTCTTGCGCAATGCGGTTGTAAGCCTCGAAGTGCCTGCGCTTGGCTGCTTTGACGGCGGCACTGTCCTCCAGTTTGTGGCTCAGCTGCGGGTGGAAGCCGTGCTCATCGGCCACGTACTGAACGGTGCGCACCTGGTTCTTCGGATCCACATAGGAGAAAGAGCCCCGAATGACGCCGGAACCGTCGGATACCTCAGTGTGCTGGCGATCCACATGGCCGGGAGCACGTCCAGCCTGGTAGCTGAACACATACGGGCTGGCCGGAACCTTGGGCTCCGGGGTGACCAGATGGGACACATCCGCCCTGGCGGCGCCGAGTAAGCAAACGACCTTGAATCGCAAACAGGAAGAGTCGGAGTTGAGTAACGTTGCTCTAGTGCTGAGGCAATAGCTATGGCTCACTTACAAAAACTATAAACTGCTTCATTGCGCTGGGTGATATTGCCTCTCGAGTCGAGCTGCGATTGGTAACTGGCGGCGACTTGGCCAACAGCTCGCGATTCGCAGTTCGTGAGAGCCAAAAACTGGTCTTTGGCTCGCCGAGATGCGCATTTTATATGCGACTACCTTCGGCTCAGCCAGCAACGATCCCAAAACTTGTTTTTTACATTTTGCATTCATAAACAAGGTAATTTGGCATTAAAACTGAATTAACAAATTGTTTTTCGATAAGTAACATTTTATGTTAGGGATTAGTCATTTGAACTTGAGATATTAGCGCTAGGAAAGTCAATTTACAGCGGAGAAAAAGCTTAGGTCCTAGGATTACTATCTTTTAGGAACTACACAGGTAATAACTTAGGCTTAGCGTGGAGTCCGGACTAATCTAAGTAGTGAAGTAGTAATTAGTGGGGGAAACTAAGCTAATCCAGCTCTTTCACTGTCTGAGCCACCCAGTCGCCGTACTCGGAAACTTTCGTGTAAACTCCTGGATAGAGGGCGTTGGCGCAACCGAAGCCCCACGACACAATCCCGTAGAGCTTCATGCGTCCATCGACTGAGGTGACCACTGGCCCGCCGGAATCTCCCTGGCAGCTGTCCTTGCCTCCGAACTGAGTTCCCGCACAGAACATGGTGCTGGTGACTGTGCCAGCGCCATAATAGTTTCTGGCGCACTGCTCCTGATCCTGTTGCTGGACCACCGTGTAGCGCAGTCGCTTCTCCGGCTGCATTTGTGCGATCGACTGACTGCCCCAGCCGCTGACGAAGAGTTGGGCCGTCGGCTGCACCCTGTCCTCCTTGGTGGCCAGGGAGATGGGTTGGATGTCGCGACTGTAGACGAGCGGATGCTGCAGCTGCACCACAGCTATGTCGTTGTTCATTCGCGAGGGATCATGGAACTTGGGATGCGGAATGATGCGACGGATGCGTATGTAACTCCCGCCCTGGGCCCACTCACTGGATCCTGCGCGAATCACATAGTACTGCGGCTTCGAGTACTCCAGGACGCAGTGGGCAGCCGTCAGGATGACGGTCGGCGATAGAATTGTTCCGCCGCACGCGTGGCGAGTGCCCAGCTGCAGCGATACTTGGTGCGGAAAGAAGGTGATGCGTGTCTCCCAGCCTCCGACAATGCGGCCATCCTTGCCGTCATCCGTGATGTTCTGGGCTGCCGTCGCCCAGACCAGCCACAGAGTGATTCCCAGTCTCAATTCCAAGCTGAGCATGTTGAATTCCGTAGCTAACTGCGGTGGAGTCCCCCGCGGACCCGCTCTTTTATGCGGAACTCCATATCAGGGCTTATCTTATCCAACTCTTGTGGTGGCCTCCGAACAATGTGGTGATCTTGACCTTGTCGGGGCTATCGTCGGGGATTTATGGATATATAATAATGGATATGGGGAACGCTGGGCAAACTAAACTGGGGGACGAGGGCGAGGGTGCTGCTAGTGCCTGGGCCTTTGCTCTTCCAATCATCTTTCCATGGCCGTGACCTGCTCCTTGAGGTAGTCCAGGTGGTTGACGCTGTCCTGCATCACGTCGTACTGGTAGCCCACGTGCTGAAGAATCAGCGTCATCTTCTGCAGATTCTGGTGACTGTAATCGGAGACCACGTCCACTTGGGTGAAGTTTTTCAGGGTTTGATGCATAATCTGCGGAAGAATACTTATCTTAGAGGGTGTTCCGTGTTTGCTGGTCGTAAAAATAGCTCACCTCGTTAGTTTTGGATCCCCTAACAACCTGTCTGGCCACAGAGCCTAGAAATAACACATATTTATTTAATGTATAGCCTTAAAAATAAGCAAACATCAAAGTATAGGAGGGGATGGTACAGAAAAAAATCACATGTTCGGTAAATGGCAAAGATAGAATCCAAAAAGACTACTGCTTGTGAAAGCTAATTGGAATAAATGCAAGGAGTGTTAAAGACCAAGTTAAGGAGACAAACTATAAATATGGTTTTCCCCCGAAGAAAGGCATCGTCACAATCTATAAAAACTCACCCAAATTGTTTACATTTACCCCCACACGGGCACACAGTCGCTTCTTCGACTCGTCGAACAGGTGTCGGGCACTTGAACTGGAAGCTGAGGCCATTTTTTTATGGTTTAACTCTGTGCAAACGTTAATAAACCTTTGAAAAGTAAACAAAGTCAAGGAAAAAACAGCTGATTGAGATGACACTATTGCGATAGTTCAGAAAACATGGACAGTTCTATAGATAATTTATCGAAAACTGCTTTAAGTACTGCTTTCTCAAACCCAAAAGGTGGTAAACTTTGACAAAAACGATGTGGAACTTTGCTATGAACAAACACGGCGACACGTTTTGAAGCAGTGCAGATTTGCGCTCTCTAGCAGCCAGTTTGGGAACTGCATTTAGCATTTTTTTGCTTTCTGTCCCAGGGTGTAAAGAAATTATTCAAATTTGGAACAGAATTTTTAATTTAAATTATTTAACTAATTAAACCTAACAACTATAACAAATTAAAACTTTTTAAACAATTAATTTAAAAAGTAGGGGAATGTCTATAGTGCTGCTTTGGGGGCAACACCATGTCAAGAAGTCTTTGCGTTGACAGACGGACTTTATGCCATTTTTATACGCCACAGGTGTTGGTAATTAAGTAGTCCGCAGTTGTTCCGGTGATTGCCCGGTGGGAGTTAGCCAGCAGCCAGTCTTGATCTTTCAAATAAATCCTGGAGCAGGAATGCCGGCGGAGTGCTCCTTATTAGCAGCGTGGCAGAGCCGGCAGGTGAACCGTCTTTGGCAGGTGAACCGCCTTTGGCAGGTGTGCCCTGGTTGCTTGGTCTGCCAGCAGACTTCGCACTGTCCGCGGTTCATAAGGTGCCGCCCGCTGCTGCTGCTCCTCCGACCATTCCTCCTAAAGGTCTTCGTCTCGGTGCTTGGTGTTCTTCTGGCCCTCCTTTGGGTCCTCCGTCCATTGGACTGGGTTCTCCGGTAATTCAAAAACCTCCTCGTCTGGCTTTTTTTTTTAGGCTCTTCATTTCCTTAGGATAAATGGAATTATTTAAAAATATGTAGTTATAAAACAAAGGCAAGTACTAACATCAACGAAATTATTCCGTGAGCGGAAAACTTCATATAAAACGAGATAGAAATCTAACTTAGGTAAACCGAAGTTGGTATACCCTTGCAATCTGCAATTGGATCATTGAAAATTGAACCATTTTAGTAATGTTGAAAAAATTTTGTACATTTTGTATATTTTACATTTAACATGTAGAATTTTACAATTTCATATAAATCAACCGATCGCTTCTATGGCAGCTACGTGATATGGTTGACCGATCTTAATAAAATTAAACCGTAATTCTAAAACCATAAAAAACTGTTACATCTCGAAATTTAAAGAAATACGTTAAAAAACAGAAAAGCTAAATTGTTTTTTAAATTTATTTCACCATCATTTCTATGGCATCTATAGGATATAGTGGTCCGATTTCGGCCGTTCCGACATATATACTGCGTGCGTAAGAAATAAGACTATGCTATCAAAAACTGAGAGACTAGTTCGCGCAGAAACCGACAGACGGACACAGACAGACAGACAACCTGACAGACGGACATGACTAGATCGACTCGGCTAGTTATGCTGATCAAGATTATATTGACTTTATGGGGACGGAGATGCCTTCTGCACTGCGCTGCGAATATCATGGAAAAATTATAATACCCTCTGCAAGGCTATAAAACAGCTGATTCCCTAAATGTAGCATTTGTGTAGCAGAAACACTTTTTCAGTATTTCGTGATACTTGCGATAAGCTCCGTACGCAGACACGCGAACAGCGTTTCTAAGCAGTGAGAGAGAGCAAGAGGTTAATAGTCGAGAAACACTTTTCGACCGCGCTGTTTTAAACAGACAAACGAACAACATACTAGAAAATACCAGGAGAAGACTTTTGGTATTTCTAGAGCGGGGTGACGAACAGAATAAAAAATTTAATAATACAGGTCGTTCTCGACTATTGGTCTCTCACTCTCTTACTGTTTCTTCACACAATTCAAACATATATGGTAGATCCCGCCAAACACAATAATGTATTCAAAAGCCCAGTCCAGGCGTTTAGAAGAGCAGATAAAGTTATAATAATTAAATTGGTAGAGGCCAATTCAATGATAAGGGATTTGAGCAATATTAAACATTTGCATAAATAAAGGCCTGGAAGGAAATAGGTAACTCGATGACTGAGATGAAGGAGTCTGAGGCGACGGCCACCGCCCGGTGCTGCTTAGAGCAGTGTCTGGCTGGACAAATCCTTCATTGCCGAGCTCGATAAGTACATACAGAGGCCGCAGCTGCTGAGAGGAGTGTCAGGGTGGACAAAACCTTCATTGCCAAGCTGGAAAAGGACATGTACAGCAATGGACAGAACCGGGCGTAGGAGCAGTACCAACTCTAACCAATTGTATGGCAGCAAGGATAAGGTGTGCAATCAGAGTCTCGCATCCATCAGAACGAAGTAACTTTGAATCATTTCACCAGTCCAACAATTTAGTGGCAGCAGGAGTAGCTGCGGCAACCACCGCCACCACCCAGATGGTGGTAAGAACAGAATCACCAGCAGCAGCCGGTAGAGCAGCCCTTGTCCTGGTCGTCGATCCAGGAAAGAATGTTGGTTGTGCATGGTCGAGAGAATCTGGGCGACGGCGCACTGTGGCTCATTTTTCGAAAACTCGTTGCAAAAGTCGGATTTCGGGTTGTTGAATTTAGCAAATCTTTTGATACCATTCAATTAGGAATTGATCAACCTATTCTAAACCAACATTTTATAATTTACAACATTTTTTAAGTATTTATAATCGTTGCTCAAAGTTTGACAATTTTTCTGTAGTTGCAAAAAGGTAGAAAAACTAAAAAAAAAAGTAGTTAAGCTCAAAGAAAAAAAAATATTTTTTTCCTTTAAGGAACCAATTTTAAACATAAATTAAAAAAAAAAAAAGGATTTTTTTTTGCACTTCAATTTTTTTTTAGATTTTTTAAAAAATTCTTTTTTTTATATTTTTAACTTTTAGTGGAAAATAAAAAAAAAATGCCATATTTCGACGAGCTCTAGATAATACTAAAAATTAGTGGAGTTATTCAAGTGACAAACCAAAAATAAAACCATTGCTACAATTGTGCGCATTTCGAGATTTTGATAATTGTTCATATCAAACCATGCTATCAAACTGGCACTTTGTAGTCCGCCAGTATGGAAAACGGCAACGCAGCAAAAAGTATAGCTTGAAATACCGGAGTTGCAAAAAAAAAAAAAAAACATTTTTTGTCCATTTTTNTTTATTTATAGAATGAGTATTAAAAAAATATGTTTAATCATTTTGAATTTTTATTTTAAAAAATATTTATAGTAAAAAATCAAAAGTTTTAGTTTGCCGAATAAATTCCGCCTCTTTTGGTGGGCGTAACCTAAAAAACGAACTAACTAATTTTTTTTGGAGATTTGGAAATTATTATAAAAAATTAATTAATTAATTAATTAAAATTAAGTAGATACCTTCCATAGATCAAAAGTTATTAATTTTGCAATGTGTTTTGAGAAAACGAGTCACAGTGCGCAATACCTAGCACACGCGCCGGGCATGGCAATAACATGACTCACAAAAATCAGAGCTAGCAAAAATTGCGCAAGAATTTGGACCTTCAGGCACTGCCACTGCATAAATGCGCCGACTCGTACCATGCACCCACCGGTAACCTGAAACTGGCGAGTTTATTGAACTGTCGGTTATCCAGATAAAGACGAACCCAAGCTAGCACTTCAGCCAATCGGCGACAAGAGGGGCATGAATACTGGGAACAGTTTAGGTCAGACCGGTGATCAATAGGAGAAACTAGGCACAGTCTAGGGTATAAAAGGCCCCAATTCAGCAGTAAATGAGATCAGAGTCAGAGTTACTAGAAGAGAAGCTACGGTTCTGCTGATCGACATTCGCGCCGTGTAAACCTAATCGATCACTCCCTAAAAGTTCGGTTGGACACTCAAGTCCAAAATTCAGCGCAAGGACCCCTGTGAAAGTAACACCGACGAAGAAGCCGGAACCGGAACTACGAACTAGAGAAGGTTGTCACCCTGGCCAACCATTTGACCACCAACCCGAAGTAGAAGCCACATCGCCGCATCCTTCTACATACCCCGGATCGCAACCAACACTACCTTTAGTAAAAACCGGGCAAATTCTATGTCACTTAATTAACAATTAAAACACCCACTAACAAATTCACAAAATCACCAATGTTTCCGTGAGACAAACTCAACAATCAATAAAAAATGCACTAGATAAACTAAAACAAAACAACTAAACGTTCTCAGTGTAATATTCTTGACGGTGGAAACAAAAATATATATAAATACATTTAAATTCATATACAAGCGTACACCTCTCCCCCTACCTCCCCGGAAAGTGAAGTGA